>MU714825.1:19409-51182 GCA_026770625.1 Nicotiana glauca
CGCCTCCGCTGCGGCCATGTATTTTGCTTCTGTCGTAGACAAAGCGACAATCGACTGCAGAGTCGACTTCCAACTAACGGCACTGCCAACGAGAGTAAAGATGTATCCAGTTGTGGACCTTCTTCTATCAAGATCTCCTACATAGTCAGAATCCACGTAACCGAGAATTTAAATACCTCCACCACTTTTTTGAAAGGTCAAACCAACACCAAAAGCTCCCTTGAGATATCTCAATATCTACTTGACAGCTTCCCAATGCCTCTTTCCTGGGCTGGACATGTATCTACTTACCACACTTACAGATTGAGCAATATTTGTACGTGTGCATACCATAGCATACATAATGTTACCAACTGCACTGGCATAAAGAATCTTTGACATATGCTCCACCTCATCCTCGGACTGAGGCATTTGTAACTTTGAAAGTTTAAAATAAGGATCTAATTGTGTACTTACAGCCTTGCACATATGCATATTGAATCTCTCGAGAATCCTTTCAATATACCTCTTCTGAGAAAGATGTACAACACCGTCTTCTCTTGAAATCTCCATACCAAGGATTTTCTTTGCAGCTCCTAAATCCTTCATGTCAAATTCCTTACTCAACAGTTTCTTCAAAACATTTATTTCTGTAATGTTGTTAGCAGCAATAAGCATATCATCAATATACAACAGTAAATAAATTATTAAGTTACCAGACATCTTCTTATAATACACACATCTATCAAATTCACTCCTTGAGAATTCATGTGTAGTCATGAATGCATCAAACCTCTTATACCACTGTCTAGGGGATTGCTTCAAACCATACAAAGACTTCTTTAGTTGGCATACGTGATCTTCTTTTCCCTCAGCTAGAAAACCTTCTGGCTGATCCATATAGATTGTCTCTTCTAGATTGCCGTGTAAGAAAGCAGTTTTGACATCAAGCTGTTAAAGCTCCAAGTCAAATTGTACAACCAATGCTAGTAGCACACGAATTGAGCTATGCTTCACGACTAGAGAGAAAATCTCATTGTAGTTAATTCCCTCCTTCTGACTGAAACCTTTTGCAATCAATCTTGCCTTCAATCTAGCATTTTCCACTTCAGGAATTCCCTCATTCTTTCTGTAGATCCACTTGCATCCAACTGTCCTCTTCCCCTTTTGTCTTTTCACTAAGACTCATGTCTGATTCTTGTGAAAAGACTCCATATCTTCAGTCATGGCTAACCGTCATTGTGCAGCATCCTTGCAAGAAGTTGCTTCAATATACGATGAGGGCTCCAGATCCTTAATCTCTTCTTGTGAAGCTACGAACGCATATGCAATCAAGTTTGCTTGATTTATAAGGTGTTTCGGTTCTCGTGTCTGCCTCTTCTCCCTCCCCTTCGCAATTGTGTATGGTTCATTGACAGCAAGTTCTTCAAGGTCTACGTCTTCTGACTCATCTTTAAACTGAGTCTCTTGATCCTTTTCCTTGGCAAGCTTCACCGGAGGCTCCACCTTCTCGTTGTTCTTGTTTCCTGAAAACTCCACGGATACTTTACGAGGATCAAGTATAGAGGATTCATCGAAGGTGACATCTCTACTAACTATAAAATTGAGTAAAGAGAAACACCAAAGTTTGTACCCTTTTACTCCATCCACATACCCTATGAATATGGCCTTGTTGGCCCTTGGTTCAAGCTTTCCTTCATTAACGTGATAATAAGCTGGACACCCAAATACTGCTAAGTATGAATAGTTAGAGGGCTCACCTGACCATACCTCATTCGGATTCTTAAAGTCAATTGCCGATGCTGGAGATCGATTGACAATATGAGCAGCATTGTGAATTGCTTCAGCCCAAAATACTTTGGACATTTTGGCTTGCATGAGCATACAACGAGCCTTTTCAAGAAGAGTTTTGTTCATTCTCTCGGCAACTCCATTCTGCTGTAGGGTATGCCTGACAGTCCTATGTCTTGAGATCCCATGAACCTTGCATAATTCGTTAAACTCTTCATTGCAAAACTCCAAACCATTGTCTGTGCGAAGATACTTGATTTTTCTCTCCATTTGATTTTCAACCAAAATCTTCCACTCTTTAAATGCTTCAAAAGCATCACTTTTTGCCTTCAAAAAATGCACCCAAACCTTTCGTGAGAAATCATCAATAAAAGTGAGAAGATACCTCTTTTTGCCCTTCGGTGGAAGTTTAGAAGGACCCCATAAATCTGAATGGATGTAGTCTAGCACTCCTCTTGTCTTGTGTTTGCCAGTGCTGAAGCTGACCTTCTTTTGCTTTCCTAGAATGCAGTGCTCATAGAAGTCAAGTGTGCTGATCTTCTCACCTTCCAAAAGGTTACGATTGCTCAACATATCCAGTCCACGTACGCTCATATGACCCAATCTCAAGTGCCATAGTATTGCCTTGTCATCATTAGATAACTGCATTGTAGATGCATTTGCAGAGCCAACAATGGTTCTTCCGGCCAATATGTAAAGGTCGTTCTCCAGCTTTCCTTTCAACATGACTAAAGAACCTTTAGTCACCTTCATAGTTCCTGCTTCACTCATGTACCTGTAGCCTTGTTCATCCAGAGTAACCAAGGAGATCAAATTCTTCTTTAGATCAGGAACATGACGGACTTGTGTAATAGTCCTCACAACTCCATCATGGCAGCGAACTCAAACTAAGCTAATGCCAACTATTGCACAAGTTGCATTATTACCCATTACTACGGTTCCTCCAATTTTCTCATAGCTGCTAAACCAATCTTTTCGGAACGTCATATGCTGAGTCCAAGCAGAGCCTAACACCTACTTGTTTCTATAACTACTATTATTACACGATGTTGTTAGTACATAATCATTGTCAAAATCATTTACATGTTCAACTGTAGATGCACTCGCTTTTTCCTTGGACTTTGACATTGGGTAATCTCGTTCAAAGTACCCCTTCTTGCCACAACCCCAGCACTTTGTATTCTTCTTGTTCACATGAGACTTTGATCTGTACTTTTATTTGCTCTTTCCCTGTTGGCTAGTCTGGCCTCTCACAAAGAGCCCACTTGCCTAGTCATCTTTGTCTCCTTCGATGTGCCTTTGCACATCACTAAAATTAAGTGTCTGCCACACTTGCTCAAGCTTGATAGGCTCCTTGCTATACATCATTGAATTCTCAATATCACGATATCCTGAAGTCAATGAAAATAGCAAAGCACATGCAAGCATCTCCTCCTCCCTTTTAATTCCTGCAATCTGTAAGTCAATGAAAACTTTATTGAACGTATCTAAATGATCTTGTAACGAAGTAACTAACCCCATCTTAAATGTGTGAAGACGTCGTTGTAACAACATCCTTGTTGTCACTGATTGGTCTTTGTATAGCCCTTCTAGTTTTTCCCATAACTGTTTGGTCGTCTCTTCGGTACATGTACTCACTCCAGAAAGCATGTTAGGTGCAAGGGATAGTTGTATTGCACTCGATGCATCCCCTTCAATCTTCTCCATGTCGGGAGCTGATATAGTCTTAGGATACTTTTCGTCAATAGAATGTATTGAACCTTTCCTCCGTAGTAATGCCATCATCTGGATTTTCCAAATATTGAAGTTGTTGCGTCCACTGAATCTATCGATTTCAAACTTCATGAAACTCATCTTTGCTTGTTCTTCCTCCTTGGATCATTAAGGAATCTTGTCGCTCTGATACCAATTGTTAGCGGAAACGTAAAAGAAAGAACACAAGATTTAACGTGGTTCAGATCAAAATAATCCTACGTCCACCAGAGAACAATTGCCTTTCTATTATTAACAAAGGAAGGGGAGATTTCCCAATTACACTTAAGAGAATTTCTTTCTTAACTCTCTACTCACTACAATGTATTGTATTATTCTTGGGATGGTTTCTACAAATGAAGTAGTGCATCTATTTATAGAGGTAAGGACCTCCTCTTGATGTCATTGGTGACATCAAACTACCTCCTCTTGATGTCATGGGTGACATCAAAGGAGGAAGCTTCCTCCTAGCATTCATGCCAACTCTTTCCACCAATTGGCATGCCATTATTGACTAAACATAAACCAACATTTTTAGCATGCCTTTGTTGACTAAACATAAACCAACATTTTCAATGTCAAAACTGGCAGAACTACACAGGTCTGATTCTCACCGGATGTGAGATACGTAGGCAAACCTCATCGGTTCCGGCCCCCAGTTTTCAAAAATCCAAAAAAAAATTCTTTTACTTTCTTCTTTATAAAATTTTTTCTTTAATACCCCAATTTTAAAAATACAAAAATATTTTCTTTTAATTTCTTCTTAAAATCCAAAAATATTTTCGTTCTTCATTCAAAAAATTCAAAAGAAAATTCAAGATTCAAAAATATTTACTCTTTTCTTTAGAATATTTCTTTCATAAATTCAAAAATAAAAGTCCAAAATCCAAATATATTTTCTTTCTTCTTTAGAAGTTTTTCTTTCAAAATTCCAAAATAAATTGTATTCAAAAAATACTTTCTTTATATACGTCTTTCTTTTGAAAAAAAATATTTTCAAAATCCAAATAAAAGAGTTAGTTTATTTGCTTTATTCCTGATCTTTCCGAACTACGCAAGATCTGATTCATGTTCCCGCATGATACGTACGCAACCCATATCAGGTTTGATCACCATTAAAAAGAAATAAAAAAATATTGATAATAATAAGGACTGACTGAGTCCATTCTAACATATTTTATTTTGAATTGTGAAGAGAGTTGAGGTGTTCGGTTTGTGGTAATCTGGAATTACAAGATCCAAGGAAAAATGATAACTGACATCGAAACTATTACAAGTGCTCAAGAGATTGAGGGTCAGAAGGTTCAACAAGAGTTTATTGTATTTGAGAAAAATAGAATATTGAAATAGGAAATGACTGAAATGCGTCAAGCATGGGCCAGTGGTCAAGGACAGCCTCGTCATGAGTCATAATTTTCTACACATCAAGAGCAATACCACTCTCTTGAGTACCACTCGTACTCGTTTGATCTTTCTGTAAACATTGAGAAGCTTGCCCGAAAGATAGTACAGGAAGAAATGACCCAAAGAGTGAGAAGCTTAGAACAATGGTTGAAAAACATGCAAGGGTTGGCAGGTCAAAAGAGTGTTGCCTTCAAAGATCAATGTATGTTCCCCGATGTCCACTTGCCGCCTGGTTTCAAGACTCCTAAATTTGAAAAGTATGATGGACATGGAGACACTAGCCCACCTGAAAAGGTATTGCAATCAACTGAGGGGTGCGGGAAAAAATGAAGAATTGCTGATGGCTTATTTTGGGGAAAGCCTTACGGGGTAGCCTCCGAATGGTTTATGGATCAAGACACGTCTCGCTGGTATGTATGGGATGACATGGCAGGGGCCTTTGACAAACAGTTCCAATACAACATTGACATTGCCCCAGACCGCAATTCCCTTTCAAACCTAAAGAAGAAACCAAGTGAAAGTTTCAGGGAATATGCCATTAAATAGAAAGAGCAACCAGCCAGAGTTAAGCCACCCATGGATGACCACGAGCTAATCATTGTCTTCCTTCAAGCGCAAGAGCCAGATTACTTTCAAAACATGATGTCCGCAGTTGGCAAATCCTTCTCGGAAGCAATCAAAATGGGAGAAATGGTAGAGAATGGTCTTAAAACAGGCAAAATTATTAGTTAAGCAGTTCTTAAAGCCGCAACTCAGGTTGTCCAGGTTGAATATGATAATTTTAGGGACACAAATGAGAATGATAAAGAAATTATTATGACAACAGGGTCTAGAAGAGGTCCCGGGAGATTACCTCGAAGGTATGCGCAGCCTCATTAGGTTTCCCATGACTCCCATGAGCAATATTATCCACCTCAGAATCCTCAATACTCTGATGTTGCACCTCAGTATGATGCCTGGCCATCAAGACACCCTAGAAGGCGAGCACGAGCACTGCAAAATCTCCACCAGCCACCATAAAATTTTCAAATGCCCTATAACCCACATCCAAGTCAAGGGTATAGAAGGGAACAAAGGGTGAAAGATAATTTTATACCAATAAGAGAGTCCTATGCAAGCTTGCTTGAGAGATTAAAGTAGTATGACATGATTGCACCTATTCCTCAAAATTATGTGGACCCACGTGCAAGAAGCTTTGACCCTTCTAAAAGGTGTGAATACCATTCCGATGCCCCGGGGCATGATGTTGAAAGTTGTCGGGATTTGAAAAGAGAAATAGAAAGTATGATCCAGGAAAAACTGATTGTTCTCCAAGACGGCGACACCCAGAATATCACGCAGAGTCTTTTACCTGCATATGATGACGCACACTTTGTGGGGATGATGCCCGGTGACATAGAGTATGAGAATCCTCTCAGAAACTTGCCGACTGAAACTGGAGAAGGCCATGGTGATTTTGATGAGCAAATTTATGGCTAAATGTCAAGCTTAGCAATTGAAAAGTCATTCCCTCCTCACTTAGGAAGGAATTTTGGTGGCTTGTTTTGATGTTTTTTCTGTTTTCTGGGTTATTTCAGGGTTGTGATCCAGATTTTATTTGTTTTATTAAGTCAAACCCTTCTATCTTTCTATTCTGTTTGTATGAGTCATGTCTGTCAGTTTTGTTGATATTTTCATTATTCGGGTTATTTTAGGTTTGTAACTCGGATCTTAGGTTGTTTGTCTTGTTGTCAAACCCTTTCATCCTTTACTCAATAAAATACAGTTTGTCCTTTTATGTCATTCTGTTCTTAGTTCTTTTCACGCTAGTTCTAATAACATGACATGCATGCAGAAATTTTGGCCAGATCTTAGAAACTAATTTAATCTGGAATTGGATAGCTGGAAAAAAAAAAGCACTTTTGAGGATGAATAAAGAGTTGAAGTACTTTGAAATTAAGGTCGAGTAAAATTCACCTTCAAATCATTGTGAAGATCGGCTTGAGGATGTTTAATCAATTGAAGTTTGTTGGAAAGTTTGACATTAAGGGATGGAAAGTGTCTTGTGACCACGAAACACCAAGAAGACATGCATGTTCATCAATGATGTGATCGCGACAGGATACTATAATTGGCGTTCTCGAGGCTGGGAGGTTCTTTTTCTGCTACCCAAAATACTTTATACCCTTTGTCACCCCTTTGAGTCTGTGTTATTTTCTTTGATCGCCCTCTTTTGGAATCAAGTTTAGACTCAAGAGTCGGAAAAAAAAATGAAAAAAATGATAAAACAAAAAAGAAGAGTTTAGAGTCAATAGTCAAAAAAATGAAAAAAAATGATAAAACAAAAAAGAAGATTACATACCCCAAGAGTAAAAACTGGGGCAATTATCAGAAAGTTCAAGTGAAAAAAAAAATAAAGAATTGTCAAAGGTCCATGTCCTCAAAATAATAGAAGTTGGGGAACCTTGTTTTGAAAACAAAAGAAACAAAAAGATAGAAAAAAAATAAAAAAAATAGAAAGAAAAATAAAAAAAAATTATTTAGGTCAGATGTTTGAACTACTTAGATCTGATGATACGTATGCAGCCTCACGGTTCGTTCCAACCAAATAAGAACCAAGAAAAAATTCCAAAAAAAAAATCCCTAGTATCTGAAACTGGGGCAAAAAAAATTTATTTCACTTTTGAAACAGTCGATTCCAAAAGTTGTAAGTCTACAACCCCTCATTTTGGGTCAACTTTGAGCTGTCATGCCGACCCTTTCTTCCTACCAATATCTAAAAACCTTCCAAATAAAGACCTTCTGATCAACCTTCAAGAATGCCAACAAAAGCAGGCAATGAGCAACGGTTGTCATGCGGCATAGAACACTATCAAGTTTCTCGCAAAAAAGAAGGGGAAATAAAAAGAAAAAGCAAAATAAAAAGAAAAGAAAAATGAGATAGTCTTATTAGTGAAAACCTTCACGGCACTGCAAGACGACGGTAAGCAGAGATGAATAAATCAGAGAGATTTGTTGGTGAAAACCCTCGAGGCACCACTGGTCGCATGGGAACTTGATGCAAAGGATTGGCACGGACAAGCCCGACTTCAAGGTCATAAGGATGGCAAAAAGGAAAATTGGATTAGTTTGACAGATCAGACCGTTAAGTCTAAAATGCATGTCATGACCATTAAGGCTAGTTATTGAAAAAAAACTCTTCCTTTTGTCCTTCCGACAAGGGAATTTCTTATTAATACTTGTTTCTTTGCATCATTGTGTCCTTCACTCTAGGTCAATCCTTGTCAAAACAATCAAGAAAAGATTTCAAAATCTGCTTCCAGCTTTTCAGTTGTATAAAGTAAATTTGGCCAGCACTCAGTTGTTACTGTCAACATACCTTGAGGATTCATGCAAATGCTCCCCCAAAATACTCTTGTCATTCGACTTGGCGCAAGAAAAGATAACTTGTGATTCCCTCTGAAAGACAAAATGCTCAAAAGTAGGAAGTCATTGAAGATACCAGAAAAGGTCACCTCAGCAAAGATCTCCAGTCGGGATAAGGCTGATTTAGCCATAGATACAAATGGTACTGGTGTGAAATAATCAGGTTTGATGCAGAACAAAAGTCTCTTGAGACCGACTCAGGTTGATGGAGCACAAAGCCAAGTTGTTCAAGACTCGAGGCCACAAACCGAACACCACTTTCAAAACTGACAAATTTTCTTTATTTGAAACAGGAACAAAGCAGTGCAAGGAAAGTGGTTCACAAAAAAAAAGAGAAAAAAAAGGGAAAAAAAAAAGAAGAAAAAAGAAAACAAAAATAGAAGGAAAAAAAAGAGCCGCCAAAGGAAAGTTTCTCAAATCTTTACCTTTATTTGTCTTTTTATTGTGTATAAAATCTTGCCATTAATCTTCACATTTTGCCTCCAAGGATATAAAGTCCTAGTCTGATGGATTTTCCTCCAAATCATAATCTTAGTCTGATGAATCTTTCTCCTAAGATAGAAGACCTAGTCTGATGAACTTTCTCCTAGGATCAAAATCTTAGTCTGATGAATCTTTCTCCTAAGATAAGAAAAGAGACCAAGTCTGATGAACTTTCTCCTATGATCAAAATCTTAGTCTGATGAATTTTTCTCCTAAGATAAGAAAAGAGATCTAGCCTGATGAACTTTCTCCTAGGATAAAAATCTTAGTCTGATGAATCTTTCTCCTAAGATAGAAGACCTAGTCTGATGAACTTTCTCCTAGGATCAATAATCTTATTCTGATGAATCTTTCTCCTAAGATAGAAGACCTAGCCTGATTAACTTTCTCCTAGGATCAATAATCTTAGTCTGATGAATTTTTCTCCTAAGATAAGAAAAAAGACCTAGTCTGATGAACTTTCTCCTAGGATCAAAATCTTAGTCTGATGAATTTTTCTACTAAGATAAGAAAAGAGACCTAGTCTGATGAACTTTCTCCTAGGATCAAAATCTTAGTCTGATGAATCTTTCTCCTAAGATAGAAGACCTAATCTGATGAGCTTTCTCCTAGGATTAAAAATCTTAGTTTGATGAATATTTCTCCTAAGATAGAAGACCTAGTCTGATGAACTTTCTCCTAGGATCAATAATCTTAGTCTGATGAATTTTTCTCCTAAGATAAGAAAAGAGACCTAGTGTGATGAACTTTCTCTTAGGATCAAAATCTTAGTCGGATGAATCTTTCTCCTAAGATAAAAAACCTAGTCTGACGAATTTTCTCCTAGGATAATTTGAAGGAAAAAAAAGAGGCATTGGGACAATTTTAAAAGAATGATTTTCTCAAAAGAAAAAAATCGTTGATTTTTCCAACCAAAAAAAAATCCTTGGTTCATTTTAGCATGGGTACACAATTCAATAGTCTCACTTTTTCAATATAGGGTCTCACTCCGTAGCGGATGCCAGCATAACCAGGTAATCTTTTCCAATGTAGGGCTCCAATCCCTAGTTGAGATTTTTTAGATATAGGGCCTCCATTCCCTAGTCGCATTTTTACCAACATTAGGGCTCCAATCCCTGAGTTGAGACTTTTAGACATATGGCCTCCATTCCCTAGTCATTTTTTTTTGCCAACATTAGGGCTTCAATCCCTAAGTTGAGATTTTTAGATATAGGGCTTCATTCCCTAATCTCTTCCTCTTGAAGACACTCAATCTTTAATTTATTGCTTTCAAAAAAAAAGGTTCGGATTTTTGTTACAAATAACTCACAAAATTTTTCTAGTGAATATTGGGGCAGAAAAATTTAGTTCGTTTGTTTGTTTTGGTATCTGAGAAGGTTTGACCTCGAGGCACAGGGTTTGAGATGAACAAAAGAATGAGTCTCAATCCAAAATAAAGAAAAGAAGAGAAAAGAACAAAAAGAAGTGAACTCAGAATGCTGAAGCGGAGAAGGATGCGGATTGCTCAAGATATGATTGAAGTCATAGGCTTCACATGTCCCACCTTAATCCAAAGCTGAAGAGTGAACCAGTGGTTACAGCTAATGAGGATCAAGATTCAGATCGAAGTCTGCAACAAGAACCAGCCAAGACTCAAGATCAAGCTTCAAAAGATTTATAGATAGAGATCTTGTAACTCTTAGCTGATAAGCTTAGTTAGTCTTTTTCATTTTTTATTTTGATGTAATAACGGGACTGCGGACTGGAATCTCGAAGGCACCTCGCTCGGCTCTCAGCCTCGGTACTCCATCACCTCATTCACTTCTGAACTACACGTGACTGATTCCTTTATAGCCAAGAAAATGTAGGCAGCTCAGATACCAGGGCTCAGTCACATTCTCCTTTCTTTTAGTTTTTAGTATCTCCAAATAAGGGTCGGGCCAAAAAACCTGTCTAGTCGCTCTTTGTCTGAAAATTCTTCGTGTTCCCAATCAAAGAGGGGCAGCTGTAGACATGTAATTTTTGGCCCTCCCCAAAAAATTTCATATTTTTAGCACGTAAATATTTATTTTAGGCCTAATATAGCTATTTCAAATAATTATTACTCTTTTACTTTATTTTATCACAAGAAAAATAAAAATTACAAAAAATCATTATTAATATTTTGTAGTCATTTTTAATCTTGAAAAATACCCAAAAAAATAGTTTATTTTTTTAGTTATTTTACTTAAGTAGAATTAATTAATAAATGAGATCTTATTTTTAATCTCGTTCGCAAGGAAAGAATAAAACTTGGGCTCGAGTAACCCATTTTTAGGCCTAATTTTTTGACCTAACCCATAATTCTCAAGCCCATAATTTTTAGGCCCATACCCCTAACCTAATCCCTACCCCTATATAATAGTACCTAATACCTAATGACCAAGCGGATATTTTTCCATACACCTAGACCTAGACTAAAGGGAGAACGGCAGATCTCAAAAGAAAAGATAAGAAAATCACCCGCAAGAGAAGGGAGTTCTCTAATTTGCAAAAAGAAAATCGGTCAACCCCTTTGAAGACAGCCTCTAAAAAAATAATAAAAATTAATTGCATCTTTGGTCTCATTCCGAAGAATTCTCCTTTTCTTTCCAAAACGCGCACACACTGCTAAAATCGAGAAGCTCAGTAAAAACCCGGTGAAGTTCAAGATGTAACACTCCCTGTTCCTTATTGCGGAGGTTTGAAGTCGCCGGTGGTGGTTTAACTTAGAGGCTACGCTTCAAGTTCCTTTGGCAGTTGAATTTGAACAATCTTCGACGTCAAAATTGTTTATCGTCAAGGTAAGTTTCTTTCTTTTTTTCTTGAATTGTTTCTGCCTTTCTTCTTGCAATTTGTTTGTAACTGGTTCAGGGGTTTATATTTTGCTAAGCTTGTGTAATAAATGTTGAGTTTGGTTATTAAAATTTGAGTATCCAATGCTGAGTTGTTATTAAACCCATATAGTTAAAGATGAATAGAAACAGTACCTTTATGTTAATTGTTTACTCAAAAGTTATTGTATGCTTTATGAGTGCAAAAAAATACAAATAAATTATGGGAAAATCATAGCAAATCGTAATAATCCATTGGACCAAGCGAAGAACATGAAAATAAGTGCTCAAAATTAAGAGGAAAAATATTAAAAGCCTTTATTCATAGTGTGGAGTAGGTCTGCCTCTCCATGGAGAGGTTCAGAGCCTTACAATGGTGTTCCTCTTCCTATAATATGGGTATTGTTGTGTGTTTTTTCACTCTCGGGAATAGTGGCGAAGAAACCCCCCTCATTTTTCTAGGGCTTCCACTCTTAGTATTTATAGATGTGAGCTTCGTGAGCTGGCAATAAATGGTCGTGGCCACGCTGAGGTTCCGTCCCCATGGGGGAATGAATAGGTCGTGCCCTCGTAGATTAAATCAGACAAGGGTCGAATCCTGTTTTGAATGAGTGGCCATACCACTTATTAATTGTGGATTATCTTAAGACGAGATTAACTCCGTTAATTACTGTGAGATCGGATTCTGACCCATACAATTAGTCCCTCCGCTTATTGAGGTCGTGTGTCGGCCGAGCTCGATGAGCGGACTTCATCGATTGTGATTTGAAAGCACTCAAATAAGGGGTCGACTATTGCTTCGATCCAGACCGAATCCTTTTTAGTGATAGCCTGAACCTTGTGGAATGTCGGCGTCGTGTTATCAAATTACCAAGTCGACGTATAGTCAAGACGGGATTCCTCTCCTCGGCGAAGATATATGACGTTTTAACACAATTCGAGCGAGATCGAACTTCGTTACGTTCTGGTCCTCGCATCTGTTTGGGATCATAGTCGTTGACGACGGGGGACAGGCCGTACCGCATCGTGGCAAATAAGTATGTGCCGGGTACGTATTTGGTCACGTCCAGAATTTTGAAGGCGTACGGCACATTCTTTCAGTGTTCACATGCCGTTGCGATTATTCCGATGGCGAGACATTGGTGGATGGCTGAGAAGTTGCTTCGTGGAGCTTGTCATAATGACACATGCTTCGGCTGAATCGAACCGTTTTATGGTTGGTCGTGCAGTTAATGATGGCTATTGGGTTTCGCAAAAGCCATTTATGTTGCCTATAAAGGTGGGTTGAGGCATTCATTTCTCATATATTCATTGTCCATCTGAGAGAGATTCTGAAGAAACTTTTTCATTCTACTAATTCATCTTTTCCTTTCTTTCCTTGATTGTGATAATCTTTGTCTTGTCCACAGAATTTTATCCCTTTTTCTTTAGTAGATCAATAATGGCAGGCAGTTCTTCCCACGATGTGCTTCCGATGGATTTTTCGGTCAATTCTTCGGCAGTTGAAGGGCCACCTCCATCAATGGAAGGTGCAGAACAGATAGAGACCAGAGAAGTTCCGTCGATTGACGAGGTAGTTCCTCGTCCTAGAGGTCCAGCGATTGATTTCACCGTCGACAGTGGAGAGGACCCGGTGGATGAAGCCCCGTTAATGGGGGAAATTGGGGTGGCCCGATTATGGGAACATGGGGTCATCCCCACCCATGCAGACATCGTTCTCGCTAGAAGCGAGGAGAGGGTCCATACCGACCGCAGGGGATACTGCATTTTTTATGCCTATCCCTTCAGGTTGGGGTTTAATATTCCACTCCCAATGTTGGTGGTGGATTTCTGTCGATATTATGGGGTATGCCCAGGTCAGCTTGCTCTTTCTCTTTACAAGTTGCTTGCCATGCTCATCAAGTACGCAAAATTGGCCCGTAGGGAGGTCACGCTGCAGCATGTGCTTAGTCTCTATGCCCCCCAGAGAGTCCGTGGCACCATGATTCGGGCGTGCCCTTGTGGGTCGAGGGGCCTGGTCATGAGATTGGATGACGAGGTCGACCCTCGCCCTTTCGAGCATTTTTTTATATCAGGACCAGGAATCTGGTGGCGGATGCTACTGGGTTCCCAGAGGCTTGGAACTATGCACGTAAGTTCTTTAGTGGTTGAATTCCTTTTTCTTCCCTCTTTATGATTCGTGATCATGAGCGTTAACTCGTGTTATTTTTTGTAGCCGACAGGTCATCGTCGGCCCTATTGCCTTGGATACGCAAATGGGTCGAGGCCGTACTCCCCCATAAATCGGGGATACGCACATGGGTTTCTTTCTGGGTGAGGCATGGTTGTAGGCCCGCAGCCGGTGAGAATTCGACTTCTACTTTTTCGTTCTATTTCGTCTGGATTTACTAACTTTGTTTTTCTGTGATCAGGAAGGGCATGCCGCGTCAAGGCTCCTCAGCTGGCCTTTCATAGGCCTGGCATGACTGCTCGACTTATAGCAGCACCGGTGCCGTGCCCAGTACCGAGGGCGGCGTCGGTTGAATCTTCAGCAGCTCATTCTCCAGTACGGGATGCATTTCGGGTCGAGGGGACGTCGAGAGCTGTGCGCCCTAGGGCGGAGTCGCCCTTAAATGAGTTGGAGGAGGAGGAGAGGCCGTTGGTAAGGCGGAGGATTGCGTTCATGCTGGCTCCTCCCGTGGTGATTAGCTTGGACTCCCCCCAACAGATACGGAGAGGAGTGCGGTTGCGGTGTCTGGCCTTGATGGCGACCAAACGGTGGGGGTTGCCCTGGTTGGCTTAGGCCATGATGATACCGTCGCTTCGGTGACTCAATTGGTGGTTCCAGTCGATGAGATGGGAGGTAGTTCCTCAGCGGCTGTTATTGTTGATGAACCAAGCGCTCCTTCGACGGCTATGGCGGGTGCCTCGACCTCGCGGGTGGCAGGAGGAGGAGGTGATGATGGAGGAGACGGATACGAGTCCGAGTCCGACTTGGATCCTGATGTTTTCCGTATGATTCAAGAATGTCTCACCAACTCAACGGTGCGTGCCGAGGGGCGATCTCGCTTCATTGAGGTTCCCGCGGAGTCGAACTTATTGCTCCAAGGGAATAGCTAGGTGCCGCTATTTGAGGTGCTATGCTCGGAGACCGAGAACGCGTCATTGAGGGACGTCACAGATATCGGACTGATAAATGAAGTGGCAGTGATGGGCTTGAGGGTACGTCACTACAACCTTAGTTCATTTTTTCCTTGCCTTGGTTTATTCTTTACCGTAATCGTTGTTTTTGCTTTGCAGTCTTATCTGCTGGAGGTGGAAAGCATCCGCCGAGCCCACATCTGCTCGGGGGTCTTTTTGCGGGCATTGGAGAAGTACCGTCGCTGCCGAGACCGATGTCGGGAGATGCGTGAGAGCTTGAGGAATGACCCCCATAGCCAAGCCTTGGTCGAGAAGCTGGCGAGGCGGGAGCTTCAGGTGTAGCAAGCACTTGGCAAAACACGTGCCCTCAAGGAGTAGCTTCGTCAGAAAGATGAGGAGCTTGAGGTGGGAAGGCGGTACACAGCTAAGAGGGAGCGTCAAGATCAGGCCAAGGCAGCGGAGGCCGCTGCGGAATGGAACGGAAAGGTGGCCGCATTGGAGGGTGAAGTCGCGGGTTTAAGGCAGCAGGCGAGGACCGCTTCGACGAAGGCCGTAGGGTTGGAGGAGGCGCTTCGTATTCGTGAGAGGGAGCGGGGGTTGGAGAGAGTTGCCGCGGCCTTTAGAGAGGCGGGGCTAGAGGACTGCATTGGGGTCTTTGAGCGGGACGCCCAAGCCATGGCGGGTTGGATCGCGGCCTTGGAGGGGGAGAATCAGCGCCTACGGGACCAGGCCGCCCCTTCCAACCAGGCTCGCAAAATTTGGGTTTTTGCCGAGGCCCAACACGATGTATATAAGAATTTGTGGGAGGAAGGTATCATGACCGAGGCTGCTTTTGAGGAAACGCGTCAAAAGGCTCGTGAGGCTCGTACCGACTATGGTTTTGATGTGGCGACACCAGAGGTTGGCGGTGCAGATGATAGCGCGGATGGCGCCGAGTAGAAAGATTTGTATTTTTTTTTGTTTCGCTCGCCGCTTGGCGTTTTATGTGTTTCTTATTTTTCTTCTCTTTTTTTTATTGACCGGCCTTGGCCGGGTGTAAGCGGGGATGACTCGTCATTGATTTTGTAAATATATAAATTTTCTTTTCCATTGCCTGACTTGTGCTTGTTTTGTATCTTTCCTTTTTCTCTCTTAGACTTTTCTTTTGCGCGTGTTCAAAGGGGTGATTTGCTGAGTTTGACTCTGGTAGGCATGTTAATTTCTGGTTATTAGCGGCCTTGCTTCTTCGACTCGGTGCAGGCTAGTCTTAGCCATTATTTGGCGATAGCGGCGCTTAGCCTTAGTCCCAGTTCAGACGCGGTTGAACTACCGGTCGTGATGGTAAAAAACGTGGCCTTGTAGTTTGACCGGGGCCGAAATTTACGTGGCCCGAATCGTAATTCGAGTTGGGAGTACTTACTTGAATGGCGAGGGTGCCTATCCTGCACTTCGATTCGTTGGAGGTCGGTCTTTGCTTTTACTGATGACGGCGTTTGGCCTGAGTCTCGGTTCAACTGTGGTTGATCTTGCTAAATTTGAGGACGAAGGCATCCATCCTTGTAGTTCGAGCGAGGTCGAGCTCGTTGGATATAATGGCGAAGGCGCATAGCCTGAGTCTTGGTTCAATCGTGGTTGAACTTATTGGCGAAGGCACGTAGCCAGAGTTCCAGTTCGACTGTTGTTGAACTTTGTTAAATTTCATGGCGGAGGCACATAGCCTGTTTTGGTTCAACCATAGCTGAACTAATTGGCGAAGACACGTAGCCGGAGTCCCAGTTCAACTGTTGTTGAACTTTGTTAACTTTGATGGCGAAGGCACATAACCTGAGTCTTGGTTCAACCGTAGTTGAACGAATTGGCGAAGGCACATAGCCGGAGTCCCAGTTCAACTGTTGAACTCTGTTAACTTTGATGGCGAAGGCATGTAGCCGGAGTTCCAGTTCAACTGTTGTTGAACTTTGTTAAATTTGATGGTGAAGGAACATAGCCTGAGTCTTGGTTCAACCGTAGTTGAACTAATTGGCGAAGGCACGTAGCGGGAGTCCCAGTTCAACTGTTGAACTTTGTTAACTTTGTGGGCGAAGGCACGTAGCCGGAGTTCCAGTTCAACTGTTGTTGAACTTTGTTAAATTTGATGGATAAGGCACATAGCTTGAGTCTTGGTTCAACCGTAGTTGAACTAATTGGCGAAGGCACGTAGCCGGAGTCCCAGTTCAACTATTGTTGAACTTTGTTAACTTTGATGGTGAAGGCACATATCCTGAGTCTTGGTTCAACCGTAGTTGAACTTTTTAGCGAAGGCACATATCCTGAGTCCCAGTTCAACTGTTGTTGAACATAGTCAAACTTGATGGCGAAGGCGCAAAGCGTGAGTCTTGGTTCAACCGTAGCTGAACTTTTTGGCGAAGACACATAACCTGAGTCCTGGTTCAACCATAGTTGAACTTTTTGGCGAAGGCACATGGCCTGAGTCTTGGTTCAACCGTAGTTGAACTAATTGGTGAAGGCGAATAGCCTGAGTCCCGGTTCAACCGTAGTTGAAATTTTTGGTAAAGGAACATAGCCTGTCTTGGTTCAACCGTAGTTGAACTAATTGGTGAAGGCGAATAGCCTGAGTCCCGGTTCAACCGTAGTTGAACTTTTTGGTGAAGGCGCATAGCCTGTCTTGGTTCAACCGTAGTTGAACTAATTAGCGAAGGCACATAGCCTGAGTCCCAGTTCAACTATTGTTGAACATAGTCAAACTTGATGGCGAAGGCGCATAGCTTGAGTCTTGGTTCAACCGTAGTTCAACTAATTGGTGAAGGCGAATAGCCTGAGTCCCAGTTTAACCGTAGTTGAACATTTCGGTAAAGGCGCATAGCCTGTCTTGGCTCAACCGTAGTTGAACTAATTGGCGAAGGCACATAGCCTGAGTCCTGGTTCAACCATAGTTGAACTTTTTGGCGAAGGCGCATGGCCTGAGTCTTGGTTCAACCGTAGTTGAACTAATTGGTGAAGGCGAATAGCCTGAGTCCCGGTTCAACCATAGTTGAACTTTTCGGTGAAGGCGCATAGCCTATCTTGGTTCAACCGTAGTCGAACTAATTGGCGAAGGCACATAGCCTGAGTCCTGGTTCAACCATAGTTGAACTTTTTGGCGAAGGCGCATGGCCTGAGTCTTGGTTCAACCGTAGTTGAACTAATTGGTGAAGGTGAATAGCCTGAGTCCCGGTTCAACCGTAGTTGAACTTTTTGGTGAATGCGCATAGCCTGTCTTGGTTCAACCGTGGTTAAACTAATTAGTGAAGGCGAATAGCCTGAGTTCCGGTTTAACCGTAGTCTAACTTTTCGGTGAAGGCACATAGCCTGTCTTGGTTCAACCGTAGTTGAACTAATTGGCGAAGGCACATAGCCTGAGTCCCAGTTCAACTGTTGTTGAACATAGTCGAACTTGATGGCGAAGGCGCATAGCCTGAGTCTTGGTTCAACCTTTGTTGAACTAATTGGTGAAGGTGAATAGCCTGAGTCCTGGTTCAACCGTAGTTGAACTTTTCGGTGAAGGCGCATAGCTTGTCTTGGTTCAACCGTAGTTGAACTAATTGGCAAAGGCACATAGCCTGAGTCCTGGTTCAACCATAGTTGAACTTTTTTGTGAAGGCGCATGGCCTGAGTCTTGGTTCAATCGTAGTTGAACTAATTGGTGAAGGCGAATAGCCTGAGTCCCGGTTCAACCGTAGTTGAACTTTTCGGTGAAGGCGCATAGCCTGTCTTGGTTCAACCGTAGTTGAACTAATTGGTGAAGGCGAATAGCCTGAGTCCCGGTTCAACCGTAGTTGAACTTTTCGGTGAAGGCGCATAGCCTGTCTTGGTTCAACCGTAGTTGAACTAATTGGCGAAGGCACATAGCCTGAGTCCCAGTTCAACTATAGTCGAACTTGATGGCGAAGGCGCATAGCCTGAGTCTTGGTTCAACTGTAGCTGAAATTTTTGGCGAAGGCACATATCCTGAGTCCCAGTTCAACTGTTGTTAAACATAGTCGAACTTGATGGAGAAGGCGCATAGCCTGAGTCTTTGTTCAACCTTAGTTGAACTAATTGGTGAAGGTGAATAGCCGGAGTCCCGGTTTAACCGTAGTTGAACTTTTCGGTGAAGGTGCATAGCCTGTCTTGGTTCAACCGTAGTTGAACTAATTGGTGAAAGCGAATAACCTGAGTCCCGGTTCAACCGTAGTTGAACTTTTCGATGAAGGCACATAGCTTGTTTTAGTTGAACCGTAGTTGAACTAATTGGTGAAGGCGAATAGCCTGAGTCCCGGTTCAACTGTAGTTGAACTTTTTGGTGAAGGCGCATAGCCTGTCTTGGTTCAATCATAGTAGAACTAATTGGCGAAGGCACATAGCCTGAGTCCCAGTTCAACTGTTGTTGAACATAGTCGAACTTGATGGCGAAGGCGCATAGCCCGAGTCTTGGTTCAACCGTAGTTGAACTAATTTGTGAAGGCGAATAGCTTGAGTCCCGGTTCATCCGTAGTTGAACTTTTCGGTGAAGGCGCATAGCCTGTCTTGGTTCAACCGTAGTTGAACTAATTGGCGAAGGCACATAGCCTGAGTCCTGGTTCAACCATAGTTGAACTTTTTGGCGAAGGCGCATGGCATGACTCTTAGTTCAACCTTAGTTGAACTAATTGGTGAAGGCGAATAGCCTGAGTCCCGGTTCAATCGCAGTTGAACTTTTCGGTGAAGGCGCATAGCCTGTCTTGGTTCAACCGTAGTTGAACTAATTGGTGAAGGCGAATAGCGTGAGTCCCGGTTCAACCGTAGTTAAACTTTTCGGTGAAGGCGCATAGCCTATCTTGGTTCAACCGTAGTTGAACTAATTGGCGAAGGCACATAGCCTGAGTCCCAGTTCAACTATAGTCGAAATTGTTGGCGAAGGCGCATAGCCTGAGTCTTGGTTCATCCGTAGCTGAACTTTTTGTCGAAGGCACATAGCCTGAGTCCTGGTTCAACCATTGTTTAACTTTTTGGCGAAGGCGCATGGCCTGAGTCTTCAAGTTGTCGGTATTGAGTGCTGAAGCTCGGTTTTGACTTGAGGCCTTGAGCAGTTTATGCGTTGTCTTCCCAATCGGGGCAAGTAGGCTGTCTTGAGGTGGCTCTCGGTTTGAGATATCTTAGTGCCGATTTCCAGACGGATACCGTACCAGGGATGCAGGAGACGCCTCACGGGGATTCTCCCTTTGGGGGGGGCCTTCTTCTTCTTGTTTGCACTATCCGATAGATGAGAGACAGAGGAATTGGATCTCTATTCGACATCTTCGAGTTCCATCGGTCTAATATGCTGCTTTGGCTTGTTTGAGCTGGGTTGTTCTTCCTTTTCGAGCGTTTCTTTCCTTTTGGTCGATGGAGGAACTACGCGACTTTGCTATGAAATCCCCACAGACGGCGCTAAATTATTTGCTCAAAAGTTATCGTATGCTTTATGAGTGCAAAACAACACAAATAAATTACGGAAAAATCATAGCAAATCGTAATAATCCATTGGACCAATGAAGAACATGAAAACAAGTGCTCAAAATTAAGAGGAAAAATATTAAAAGCCTTTATTGATAGTGTAGAGTAGGTCTGCCTCTACGTGGAGAGGTTCGGAGCCTTACAATTGTGTTCCTCTTGCCATAATATGGGTATTATTGTGTGTTTTTTCACTCCCGGGAGTAGTGGCGAAGAAGCCCCCCTCCTTTTTCTAGGGCTTCCACTCTTAGTATTTATAGATGTGAGCCTCGTGAGCTGGCAATAAATGGCCGTGGTCACGCTGAGGTTTCGTCCCCATAGGGGAATGAATTGGTCGTGCCCTCGTAGATTAAATCAGACAATGGTCGAATCCTGTGATGAATCAGTGGCCATACCACTTATTAATTGTGAATTAGCTCAAGACGAGATTAACTCCGTTAATTATCGTGAGAGCGGATTCTGACCCATACATTAATCAAATTGGTTCCATTATATGAGTTGTCAATAATGAATATTATGTCAGTAGCTTTTTCCTTTAATCTAATGCACTTCTTTAAGTTTTTAGTCGTTGTTAAGTTTTCTCTTTCAGAATTGTTTTGTGCTTGATTTTTTAGGGAGGGTGAAGTTATATTTGGGATGTGGATAAGATTAGCGAGCCATAAGGTAGGTCTCGAACTATAAGGAATTGGGCTAAGTAATAGATCATGTTAGCTAGCCTATTTACTCCCCAATAATATCTTGTCTATAAATTTAGCATCGCAACAATCATAGTAGTGTAGGAAATAGCTCTTGAATATCGTAGCTTGCTTTAAGCGCGATTTAATCTATCATTATGATTGTGTACACGTTCGCATGACATAATTATGATTTTTTAAAAAATAAATAAACCGGAGTACGCGTTCGCGCAACTTCAACCAAATTTTCTTAATAAATCAACAAAAGCGTTATTAATTGTGGACACGTTCGCGTGACATGATTTTGACGCGCCAAAAGAAAAGAGTATACGTACGCGTAACTCAATTCTTTAATTACGAATAATTCAAGTGATTTAATAGCGGTAAAAAGATTTATGCACATAGGTCCTAAAAACGAGTAGTTAAACAATTTAAGCCAAGTAATAATCAGTAAAGCGCCGTGCTAGAATCACGGAACCCGGAAATGTCTTACACCTTCTCCCGGGTTAACAGAATTCCTTATCTAGAATTTTTGGTTCGCAGACTCTTTAAAAATAAAATTTCCTCAATTTGGGATTTAAAAGAAACCGGTGACTTGGGACACCATAACTTATTTTAGGTGGCAACTCTGAAAATAAATAAAATAATCTCATTTCGAATAATGTCACTTTAATTGAAAAAACTCCCTTATATACCACCACCCGCCAGGAGGTGTGACAATACCTGCTATCTTTCATCAGTACAAGTATCAAACAGCTTAGGCCACCAATGTTGAGTTAGATAAGAAGACAATCACCTAGCCTCTAATCTTTTTTCTCTTTCCGTCTATTGCTCTTATGAGAGTTTTCTTTTATACTTCATTTCTTAGGGGAGGAAAGTAAAAATTAGGCGATTTTGGCTAGTTTTAGGCTGTTAAAATAGACTGAGTCAATAAATAGTGGAATTTTTACCTAGTTATACTATATTAGAAACTTATTTACCTGTGTTCTCTATGTTTTAAAAATTTTAATAAGTATCTAGGTTTTTCTTACAAATTATATATATTGCTTCTTAAAAGACTATCACTCCATTATTAGTACTTTCAATTAAGGGATTAAATTATACTCTTTCCTTTTTTTTTCCCCTCTCCTCTTCTCTCTCCTTTTTTCCAATTAAAATCCATTAATCTACGCTCAAAATCTCTATCTTCTCTCCTCTCACCATTAACTTTATATTATTAAAAAATATTCTGAAATTTTATGATAATTGTAGGATAACTGTATAATAGTTATATTTGGATTGTATCAGCTACATAAATGCTTAAAACATAAATGTATCATACTTGTATCACGTTTGTATTTAAGTTGTATCTGGTATATTAATACCCAAAATAATACATGATACAATACTAATAAACTAATATACAATTATCATACTTGTGATACAAACTGTGAAATTCACTATGAACGCACAATTGCTCGTAACAATATGCAATGAATATACAATAATCATACATTTGTAATACAATTCGTGCAACAATGATACATATATAATTATAACACAATCACGATACATTTTTGAAAAACTGTGACAAATTATGATCTTCATCTTCTTCAAGTTTCAATCACCATATAGGCCTTCATCTTCTGTATATGATTGTCAATGAGTCACACCAAATTTCGCACCCTCCTTGACAAAGAACTTTTGTCTCTGAATTAACAAACAAACAAACAAAAAAAATTTAATTGATAGTATTATTTTCTAAAATTTTATAAACATATGAAATTTAAGAAACTAAATTCATATGTAATAACATCAAACATATAAAAAACATACTATACTGATAATAAAAAAAATTGTGAAATTAATTTTTTTAGAGACCTCATACAATCAGTATACAAAAAACGTACGAGAATAAACAAATTATCTCATATAGGCATATAAAATACAATACAAAATATGTAATTTAAAGTACAAATAATATATAACTATCAAACGATCAATAAAACTATGCTACAAAGGCGGATATATTCAAAAAAAATAGCGTACATACAAAAATCATACAGAAAAAATACAAAAAGAAACATACAAAATAAGAAATATAATTTTTGGAAAACTCAAACAATCAGTATACAAAAAACATACAAAAAGGAAATAAATTACCTAAAAACCCACCTAAAATATAAAGGAAATATTTTTTAAGTTTTACAGTACCTTGTGATCAGATTCATCTTTACGAGAGTCGTAATCAGGATCAACATTATTGTTCTTTTTTTATTTAGTATCGTGATTAACTTTACTCCTCTTTCTTGCTTTTAATACCACTTCTTCCTCTTCAAAATCATCATCTCTAGTTGCCTTACCATTCCTCTTAGAAACTAAACATTCATCAATCACTACAGGTATTGCATGCCTAGAATTCGATTTTTTGATTTTTTTTTTCTTCTTGTGAAAATACACCTAAGTCAAAACTAGTTAGGTGTTTCACCCACAACTTTTTTCCAATATTTTCGGGGTGATATTCGAACTGTTGTGGTACCTATTAGTGTATCAACAGCAGATTTTCCAGAATGTTTTCTCACAGATTCATGCAAAGGTGTCTTACCCATTGTTAGTTCTGAAAATGGATAAAAAAACATGAATGAGAACAAAATGTAGAGAAATTAGAAAATAGACATAGTTAATATAGAGTGAAGCTTACCGACAACTTAATTGTAGAGCAAATCTTCGAAATTCTTCAGTAATGTATAAATAAGAAAGAGATTTTGGACAATTAAAGAGAGAAATCGTATATCAACACGTTCGAATTACCTGAGAATCTGCAATTTAGGGGTAAGCGAGATTTTTGGGGTGGGTCTTACGGGGAAGGGAGTTGCTAATTGGAAAAAGAACATATGATTTTGGGCTGGGTTTGTTGAGGAAATGAAGGGATTTTGGGTAAGTATTGATTTTGGGTATCTTAAATGTGGGATATTTTATGTAACACATACCCACTATTTAAGGTATATTTCATTTCCTTTTTTTTAAGGTTTTTGGTAAAACAAGTAAATATATATAGTTATTAATAAGAAACCTAAATAAAAGTAGTAAATAGGTTTCTACCATAGTATAGCTAGGTAAAAATCCCATAAATAGACGCTCAATGGCCCGCTCAAAAGTTTTTGAACTGAGTGGGTTGGGTCAAGATGAGTTAAAATTTGGGTCATAACCCACCCTGCCCAAATCCTACCAAGCTTTATATAATGTGAATGTTTTCTTATTAATTGTTTAATTATCGAATAAGATTTTTTTTCTTTTGTTATGGTCATATATAACATATGAAAGAAAATTATTTTTAAAATTTAGCAAAGTTATTCATATATTAATTTGGCTTAAAAATCAACCCAATTTTATGGGTTGAGAATTTGATATGCGCTGAGTTCAACAAATGAGCGTCGATCCAACCTAAAATAAATTGAACGGATTAAATGAGTTTAAGCTTAAATTGTCATCCTACGAAAGACCTAAGGTCCATTTACAAACAAGAATATGACGTACAAGAAAATGAGAATCTTGCCTATCAGGTTATGTTTTGACTTTGATCCAACTGTTCCAGTGCTGAGATCACATAGGCCAATGGATTATAGCTCATACTAAATTTATCTGAATCCGATTTATTAGCGAGAAAATTAAGAGTAATTATTGTACGGATAATCATCAATTAAGTACATCAAGAGACTGCATATCCCTTTCCATGAATCAATGTCGAGTAGGATGGGGTTGACTCGATCTCCATTTGCATTTGTAACTTGTAAATAAAACACCAATTCTTTATCTTTTTATTGTGGTGTGAGTGTACTCTATCGTCACAATTACTTTTAGAATCAATAATTTATCATTTAAGGCATGAACAAGTCGAAAGAAAAAAAATTATTCTATTTTAATAACAATGGTGTGCAAATCAGCTTACGCACACCTTGACGCTGGTAGTTTTCTTTACCAATACAGGTAACAAGTAAATTTGTCTATAAAGGTTTAGACATACGTCAAAAAATCACCTAGTCCTTTTTTGCCTCTAAATCTTTTATGATTTTTATCCCACTGTATTAACCGCTAGCTCACATAGTCACATGTTTGACCGAAAAACTGAAAGAATATTCCCATTGCAAATGGAGATCGAGTCAACCCCATCCCCCTCACCCCACCAAAAAGGTTAAATTAAAGAAAGTGAAAAAAAACAAAAGAATATATAGCATTATGGAGGCTGAATATGCAGAAAGGCATTGGAATTGCTTTGCTGAACAAGCATACACTTATGATTTAGTGTTTGTAGGACTTCTTCTTTCTCTCTTTATATATACAGTATAATATATAATACTACTCCTATAAGATAAAAGTTCTATTGGTAATGAAGTACCAAGATGGTACAAAAAGTACAGAGGACAGAACCGAAACCAAACAAAACAGCCTACTATCCCCTCCTTCCTAGCAAGCGCGGCTTCTTTTCTATGTATATACACTTTGCTAGGAAAGAAACGGGGTCTTGGTGTAATTGGTAAAGTTATTGCTATATGATTAGGAAGTCACGGGTTCAAGCCATGAAAATAATATATTGTAGAAATGTAGGATAAGGCTACGTACATAGACCCTTGTGGTCTGGCTCTTCCCCGAAACCAACGCATAGCGAGAGTTTAGTGTACCGGATTGTCTTATACTTGTTGTACTTTTAAGCCATTGGGCTTTAAAGATGAGTAGTGTGAATTGGGTAATGGTGGAAAATTAAATGGACTGGGTTGGGCTTCAAAAACTGACCCGATTTATTTGGTTAAACTAGTTGACCCAATTTAATAAGTAACGTTAAAAGAACGTATCTTCCTATCAGATGTCTGTTCACAGTGAACAGACATCGTAACTTTTCACAAAGCCAACAACTGCCTATAAATTCAGACATGGCTTCCATTCTATAAACTCAGAAATTCAGAAATTACAAAATCACTTTCCCTCTCTCTGCAAGTTCATTAATCCAAAAAGTCTTAAGCTTTCTTGTTCCTTGAAAATTGTAAGTGTGATTCTCTCCGCTCTTTGAGTTCGTTGGTATCCTGCTTCTACTATTGCCACCGTCGCAGGAAGGTTTATTCCGTTTTATCCTGGGAGGAATTAATCTATTATCTTAGCAATTGTGAAGGGGTTAAAATTCCTTAAGGGCACACAAGCAAATTGTGAATTCAGAATAATATATTCTATTTCTTCTTTCTCTTGTTTTTCCTTACAGTGTTTATTTTGGTTAATACATGTTGCCTAACAGCTTAAGGAATTTTAAAAGTCCGGCAGCGTGGTTTTGCACTGTTATTGCTGCGTTTTCTAGACCGCATCGTGTTTTTTTCACGTTGTGTTTAATTGTGTTTGCTGCAGGTTTTGTTTAATTCTGCATCTGTTTGTTTAATTTTGAAACGGTTTAAAGAAAAGGAAAAAAAATTGTGATTTGGAATAAAGGAAAAAGAAACAAAATTGTTTACTACTTCATATTCAATTTGGTTTCATGAATTCGTTTCTTGCTTCTGATTGGTTAAAAACTTATTATAGCTTTAGTTTGGAGACACTTTTGGTGCTGTCTCCTAATTGTTAAATAAGCACTGTTATTTTTTTTTTTTTTGGTAAGTTTCTGCATTTATTTGTTAGACAGCAGCATTACTGATGCAAGTGGTGATAGCAGCGTTACATTTTGAGACTGCACCAATTTAATTTTTTTTTTCTGGAGCGTTAGTTTCTGTTAGATTGGTGGAGTTATTTTTATTTTGATAACAACTTTTCAGTGCTGTTTTTATTTTGGACAGCAGTGTCGCAGCAATTTAATCTGATTTTGCAGTGTATTATTTTCTGACGCAAGTTAATTTCCGCCGCATCAAATTGTTGTGTTCTCTGATTTTGCAGTGTGTTAATTTCTGCTGCAAGTTTGATGTTTTTTTTAGCAGTATTTTTGTATCAATTTTGGAGATTAAAGCTTAATTGGTTTCTAGTCCGATATATTTTTTACTCCGATTTAAAGAATATAAAAATATTATCGGGGTATTAAATTTAAATATGGTTTGAAGAATATAATAAACTTCATCGTTTATGTTTTGAATGTTTGGTTTGGTAGTCAGTTTGAAGATATAAAACCTTCACATTTTGAAAAAAAAAATATTTGTTGCCAACTTTACAGAAAAATGGCAATGAGGACCAAACTAATGCTAACGGAACGGGTGCTACTGTTACGAGTGTTGCTACCTCGTCGAGCCGTTCAATTCCTGCTCATGTTATGGCACCAACAGAAAAAATTCGGAAAGTTTTCCGGTATTGACTTCAAACGTTGCCAAATGAAGATGCTCTTATATCTTACTACGTTCAGTTTTCAGTGATTCATCAAGGAGGATCCTCCGATCGTGGTTGAAGGCACTCCGGATGACGAACGATTTGTTGTAACTGAAGCATGGAAACATTCTAAATTCTTGTGTAAAAACTACATTTTGAGTTGTTTGGAAGATAGCTTGTATAATGTCTCTAGTGTAATGGAAACTTCAAAAGTGTTATGGCATGCGCTTGAGAAAAAGTACAAGACTGAGGATATCGGACTTAAGAAGTTCGTGGCTGCAAGGATTTTGAATTTCAAGATGATTGACACTAGGTCGGTCATAACTCAAGTCCAAGAATTACAAGTCATTGTGCATGACCTCCTTGCTGAAGGTATGACCCGAATCAATAATGTTATTAATAAGATTTATCTTATTGTGAATTATGAATTTATTATTGAAGATATGGTCATAAATGAGGCCTTTCAAGTCGCCGCTTTCATTGAGAAGTTACCTTCGTTGTGGAAGTACTTTAAGAACTATCTAAAACACAAGCGAAAGGAGATAACACTTGAAGATTTGATTGTTCATTTGAGGATAGAAAAAGACAACAAAAATGCTGAAAAGAAGTCACGTGGACAACAATAAGGGCTAACATTGTTGAGGAGGCGCCACAAATAAGAAGAGAAAGAAGGCTTCTGGACCAAAGAATTACCCAAGCAAGAAAAAGTTCAAAGGTAATTGCCACAACTGTGGAAAATCTAGGCATAAGGCTGTGGATTGTCGTGCACCAAAGAATGATAAGAAGAAGAAGAAGAATCAAGCTAACATAGTTGAAAATGCTGAAGAAATGGAGGACTTGTGTGTCATGTTGTCTGAATGCAACTTGGTAGGAAATCCTAAAGAATGGTGGATTGATTCTGGGGCCACCCGCCATTTTTGTGCTAACAAGGAGTTATTTCCTTCCTATGCCTCCGCAGGACCCGACGAGATAATTTTCATGGGAAATTCGTCTACAGCCAAAATTGAAGGAGTTGGCACGATTGCATTGAAGATGACGTCAGAAAAAATTGTGACTCTAAACCAAGTTCTCCATGTTCCAGAAATTCGAAAGAATATTATGTCTACCTCACTTCTTGTCAAGAATGGATTCAAATGTATTTTTATTTCTAATAGTGTTGTACTAAGTAAGAATGATGTGTATGTAGGAAAAGGTTACCTGAATGAGGGCCTTTTTAAGTTAAATGTAATAGCGGCTCCGATCAATAAAGTTAATGCTTCTTCTTACTTACTTGAGTCAAACACTTTATGGCATGCACGCTTAGGTCACATCAACTTCAAAACATTGCGAAAAATAATAAATTTAAAAGTATTGCCAAAATTTGATTACATTAATTCCAAATGTCAAATATGTGTGGAATCAAAGTATGCTAAGCATACTTATAAGTCCGTTGAAAGGAATTCAAGTCCTTTAGACTTAATTCACACAGATATTTGCGACATGAAGTCAACACCATCTCGTGGTGGGAAAAAGTATTTTATTACTTTTATTGACGATAGCACGAGATATTGCTATGTTTATTTACTTAATAGTAAAGATGAGGCAATTGATGCTTTCAAGCAGTACAAGAGTGAAGTTGAAATACAACTAAACAAAAAGATCAAAATAATAAGAAGTGATAGGGGTGGAGAATATGAATCTCCTTTTGAAGAAATATATTTGGAAAATGGCATTATTCACCAAATAACTACCCCTTACTCTCCACAATCTAATGGAATTGCGAAGAGAAAGAATCAAACATTGAAAGAGATGATGAATGCATTATTGATAAGTTCTGATTTACCACAGAACTTGTGGGGGGAAACTATACTTACAGCTAACCGAATAATCAACCGTGTACCTCATAGTAAAACACAGTCCATTCCTTTGGAAAAATGGAAAGTAAGGAAGCCCAGCTTGAAATACTTCAAAGTGTGGGGGTGTTTAGCTAAGGTACAAGTTTCTAAACCTAAAAGGGTTAAGATAGGTCCAAAAACGGTTGATTGTGTATTTATTGGATATGTAACCAATAGCAAGGCATATCATTTTCTGGTTCATAAATCAGAAAATCCTGAGATTCACGTTAATATGATAATAGAATCAGATAATGCTGAATTCTTTGAAATTATTTATCCGTATAAAAAGGAAAGTGAATTGACCTACCAAAAGTCAAAACGACCTCGGGAGGAAATAATAGATGGTATGCCTAATGAGGAAAATCTGAGAAGAAGTAAATGTCAATGGACATCTACTTCATTCGGTCCAGAATTTCTGACTTTCCTACTAGAAAATGAGCCTTGTACCTTCAAGGAAGCAATGTCTTCCTTAGAAGCACAATATTGGAAAGAAGCTGTCAATAGTGAAATAGAATCCATATTGAGCAACCACACCTGGGAATTGGTTGATCTTCCTCCATGTAACAAAATATTGGGTTCTAAATGGATTTTAAAGAAGAAAATAAAAGATGATGGTACTGTTGACAAATACAAGGCAAGACTTGTTGTCAAAGGATTTAGACAGCGAGAAGGTCTTGACTATTTTGACACATACTCGCCGGTAACAAGAATTACATCCATTCGGATGCTAATAGCATTAGCTGCCTTTTATGGTCTTCAAATCCATCAAATGGATGTAAAAATAGTCTTCTTAAATGGTGATCTAGAGGAAGAAATTTACATGAACCAACCTGAAGGATTTGTGGTTCCGAAAAAAGAAAATAAGGTGTGTCGACTTGTTGAGTCCCTTTATAGACTAAAACAAGCACCCAAGCAATGGCATGCGAAATTTGACCAAACAATGTTGCCAAATGGCTTTAAGATTAATAAATGTGTATACATTAAGAACGTTCCAAATCATATAGTCATTGTTTGCTTATATGTAGATGATATGCTAATAATGAGCAAAGACATTGCTGACATTCAAGCTACTAAGCGTATGCTTGCTAGTAAGTTTGATATGAAAGACTTAGGAGTTGCCGATGTAATTCTAGGAATTAAAATCCAGAGGACTCCTCAGGGTCTGGCTTTGTCTCAATCACATTACGTGAAAATGGTACTTGAAAAATTCAAACACTTGGAATTTAGAAGTGCAAGAACTCCAATTGACTTAAACCATCATCTTATAAAGAATAAAGGTGAAAGTACGTCTCAATTGGAGTATGCTCGTGTGTTGGGAAGCTTAATATACATCATGAACTATACACGACCTGATATAGCTTGTGCAATAAGTAAACTTAGTCAATTCACAAGTAATCCCGACAAACATCACTGGATGGCAATGAAACGAGTTCTGGGATATTTGAAATATACCCAAGACTACGCTTTGCACTACAATAAATATCTTGCGGTCATCGAATGATATAGTGATGCAAATTGGATAACCGGCTCAACAGAAACAAAGTCCACAAAAGGATATATTTTTACTGTTGGTGGAGGAGCAGTATCTTGGAAATCTTCCAAACAAATATGCATTGCTCGCTCTACAATGGAATCAGAGTTTATAGTTTTGGATAAAGCTGGTGAAGAAGCTGAATGGCTTCGAAATTTCTTAGAAGACATTCCATTCTGGCCAAAACCTTTGGCTCCTATTTGCATACATTGCGATAGTGAGGTTGCAATAGGATGGGCAGGGGGCGTTATGTATAACGAAAAGTCTCGTCATATACGACGAAGACATAACACCGTTAGACAACTACTTTCTAGTGGAATTATTGTCACACCTCCTTTTTCTGAGCCTCCATTTATTTACACCCAAGGAAGGGATATAACAAGAGGAAGGAGTTTTCCCAATTTAAGGACAGTCGGGACGGGATTGGTTTATTTAATTTTCAGAGTCGCCACTTGAGAATATAATGGTTTCCTAAATCACCGGTTTGATCCCGAACTGAGGAAAGTTTGACTCTGTTACAGTCTGCGAACTAGAAATCCGGATAAGAAATTCTGTTAATCTGGGAGAAGGTGTTAGGCACTCCTGAATTCCGTGGTTCTAGCACGGTCGCTCAACTGTTGTATTTGCTTTTATCTAATTTCTTTATATATTCAAATTTATGTGCATTATTAATATTTCGCTTTATCAATTTTAAAGAATTTGCAACGTCGTGAAAATGCATTTTTTGAACCACACCGTACCAGTACGCCTATGGCTTTAAATACATTTCGACTTCATTGAAATTAAGATTTGGGGCACATGAATGTGCACCCGTACTTGAGAATGTATATTAAAACCATGCCTAAAATATCTACGTCTTATTAACTTTGGGAAAGACCGTGAAGTTCGCTAAACGGTCCTTCCAAAATCTACGTGTTTTAATTAATTGAGGGCCCCGTGCATTTTTGTTCTCTAACGAGGCTCATCTCATTTATTTTTAAACGTCAAGCGTATAATGTACTACGTTTTGTACTATTTTTTTTGCCTTAAAAATAACAAATAATGTTGTCTAGAATTGGTTTGTATTTTTTATTTATTTATTTATGTCCAGGCCTTCATGTGATGTTGGCCTAGAAATCGGGCCAGCAAAGGGTAACGCACAGTTGTGCACA
>MDKF010061360.1:0-13343 GCA_026770625.1 Nicotiana glauca
CGTCCCATAAGAGGGGAAACAATGTAAGTACTGCTAGCTTCTAAGAGTAGAGTATCTTTGGAAGCTCGTTCATCAGATTATGTATAATTGGAGTCATGCAAATGAAGGAAAGTTATAGCCTCACATACCTTGTATATACTGCCCCAATCTTAATCTATGCAATTTTCACGACTCCTTAGTCTACAATAAGAGAAACGATACTATAGTTATCATTCAAGCGTCATAACTATTATGTATCGACACCAACCTATTTTACGATGAAACGGACAGAACCTCCCCTATATATATGACTTCACACCATTCAAAAGAATCACCAAACAGCCCAAACAACATCAATAATAATCATATTGAGTCTCCCAAAACAATCCACCAACCGATTGCATTACTGCCAAGCCTTTCAATATATATTTCACAAGTTATAGCTTCAGTGGCATAGCCACAACATGGATAATATTAAATACATATAGAGTAAGAGGTTCCTTACCTTTATACAGAAATAAAAACTCCAATTTGACCTTAAATTTCCACGAAATATCCTTCCAATGCTGCCACAACAACAAGAAAGCGAAACTAGTGATCAATTAGTGTTTTTTGGCACTAGAATCACTTTAGGAGGCTTGAAATCACCTAGGGTTAATATTAAGAACATGAGGGATTATTTACAGAACATAAACCCTTTAAAACAACATCCCACAGGAGCTGAAACAACACAAAAATGAGCAACAACAACGAGAACAAGAGACTTACCAGCGCCACGGGATTCCCGACACTTGATTTGTGTTGTTTGCCCTTTGTTTGGGTCTTGAATCTTGAGAGAACCTTGAGAGGGTGTTCCTAGGGTTCTAAGGTCCGAAAATATTGAAAAGAAATGACTTAAAACGGGTTTAAGGTGTCCAATATATATCTAATTGTCTTAAACCGCCTTAGTGGGCCCCATAGAGAGGTGCTTGGCGCAGTCCCGCTAAAACGCGAATATCTCTCTACTCCGAGATCGTATCGATGAACGGTTTAATGAGTTGGAAACTAGACTATAAGATCTTCAATTTTGTAGGTATATCACCTCGTAATTCCAAGTATATTGGGAGAAAATTCTAATAACATTTGACCTAAAGTTGAAGTAAAACTATGAACCTAACTTGCGACAACTTTTATCGACTTTTGTTTCATAATTCGTTTGACTTCAAGACTTATGATACGGATATTATATGATTCAAATACCTTAAAACATGACCTTTTGATTGTATTAGGCACCTATAGGTTTACCCAAAAATACGAGTTACGGCATCCTTGATTCGTTTAACTTCTAATACCTGTTAATCACCCTTATGCACCCTTGTATCACTTAAGATCAATATGATTAACTTCTTATAATCTCAAGGATAATTCCTTATTGGATTTGTGTTAACTAACATATGGAATGAACTAATGCGTGTGGATATGGGTTGTAACACTGCGCCTTCACCATCAAAATTGATAAAGTTCAGCAACAATTGAACAGTTAAACTGGGACTCGGTCTATACGCCTTCGCCAAGAATTTCAACTATGGTTGAACCGAGACTCAAGCTATTCTCCTTCGCCAAAAAGTTGAACTATGGTTGAAACAGGACTCAGGCTATGCGCCTTCGCCAAGAAGTTCAACTATGGTTGAATCGAGATACAGGCTTTGCGCCTTCGCCATCAAAATTGATAAAGTTCAACAACTGTTGAACCGGGACTCAGGCAATGCGCCTTAGCCAAAAAGTTCAACTATGGTTGAACCAAGACTCAGGGTATGGGCCTTCGCCATCAAAATAGATAAAGTTTAACAACTGTTGAACTGGGACTCGGGCTATGCACCTTCTCCATAAAGTTAAATTATGGTTGAACCAATACTCAGGCTATGCGCCCTCGCCAAGAAATTCAACTATGGTTGAATCAGGATTCAGGCTATGCGCCTTCGCCATCAAAATTGACAAAGTTCAACAAAAGTTGAACTAGGACTCAAGCTACGCACCTTCGCCAAAAAGTTCAACTATGGTTGAACCAAGAGTCAGGCTATGCACCTTCGCCAAGAAACACAAATATGGTTGAACCTGGCTACAGGCTATGCGCCTTCTCCATCGAAATTGATAAAGTTCAACAATAGTTGAATAGTTGAAGTGGGACTCAAGCTACGCACATTCGCCAAAAAGTTCAACTATCGTTGAACCAAGAGTCAGGCTACGCGCCTTCGTCAAAATGTTCAACTACGGTTTAACCAGGAATCAGGCTATGCGCCTTCACCAAGAAGTTCAACTATGGTTGAATCGAGATACAGGCTAAGCGCCTTCGCCATCAAAATTGATAAAGTTCAACAACTATTGAACTTGGACTCAGGCTATGCTCCTTCGCCAAGAAGTTCAACTATGGTTGAACCAGGACTCAGGCAATGCACCGTCGCCAAGAAGTTCAATTATAGTGGAACCGGGACTCAGGCTATACGCCTTCGCCAAAAAGTTCAACTATGGTTGAACCAAGACTCAGGCTATGCACCTTCACCATCAAAATTGATAAAGTTCAACAACTATTGAACTTGGACCCAGGCTATGCTCCTTCGCCAAGAAGTTCAACTATGGTTGAACCAGGACTCAGGCAATGCACCGGCGCCAAGAAGTTCAATTATAGTATAACAGTTGTTGAACTTTATCAATTTTGATGGTGAAGGTGCATAGCCTGAGTCTTGGTTCAACCATAGTTGAACTGGGACTCAGGCTATGCGCCTTCGCCAAGAAGTTCAACTATGGTTGAACCAGGACTCAGGCAATGCACCGGCGCCAAGAAGTTCAATTATAGTATAACAGTTGTTGAACTTTATCAATTTTGATGGTGAAGGTGCATAGCCTGAGTCTTGGTTCAACCATAGTTGAACTGGGACTCAGGCTATGCGCCTTCGCCAAGAAGTTCAACTATGGTTGAACCAGGACTCAGGCAATGCACCGGCGCCAAGAAGTTCAATTATAGTATAACAGTTGTTGAACTTTATCAATTTTGATGGTGAAGGTGCATAGCCTGAGTCTTGGTTCAACCATAGTTGAACTGGGACTCAGGCTATGCGCCTTCGCCAAGAAGTTCAACTATGGTTGAACCAGGACTCAGGCAATGCACCGGCGCCAAGAAGTTCAATTATAGTATAACAGTTGTTGAACTTTATCAATTTTGATGGTGAAGGTGCATAGCCTGAGTCTTGGTTCAACCATAGTTGAACTGGGACTCAGGCTATGCGCCTTCGCCAAGAAGTTCAACTATGGTTGAACCAGGACTCAGGCAATGCACCGGCGCCAAGAAGTTCAATTATAGTATAACAGTTGTTGAACTTTATCAATTTTGATGGTGAAGGTGCATAGCCTGAGTCTTGGTTCAACCATAGTTGAACTGGGACTCAGGCTATGCGCCTTCGCCAAGAAGTTCAACTATGGTTGAACCAGGACTCAGGCAATGCACCGGCGCCAAGAAGTTCAATTATAGTATAACAGTTGTTGAACTTTATCAATTTTGATGGTGAAGGTGCATAGCCTGAGTCTTGGTTCAACCATAGTTGAACTGGGACTCAGGCTATGCGCCTTCGCCAAGAAGTTCAACTATGGTTGAACCAGGACTCAGGCAATGCACCGGCGCCAAGAAGTTCAATTATAGTATAACAGTTGTTGAACTTTATCAATTTTGATGGTGAAGGTGCATAGCCTGAGTCTTGGTTCAACCATAGTTGAACTGGGACTCAGGCTATGCGCCTTCGCCAAGAAGTTCAACTATGGTTGAACCAGGACTCAGGCAATGCACCGGCGCCAAGAAGTTCAATTATAGTATAACAGTTGTTGAACTTTATCAATTTTGATGGTGAAGGTGCATAGCCTGAGTCTTGGTTCAACCATAGTTGAACTGGGACTCAGGCTATGCGCCTTCGCCAAGAAGTTCAACTATGGTTGAACCAGGACTCAGGCAATGCACCGGCGCCAAGAAGTTCAATTATAGTATAACAGTTGTTGAACTTTATCAATTTTGATGGTGAAGGTGCATAGCCTGAGTCTTGGTTCAACCATAGTTGAACTGGGACTCAGGCTATGCACCTTCACCATCAAAATTGATAAAGTTCAACAACAATTGAACAGTTAAACTGGGACTCGGTCTATGCGCCTTCGCCAAGAAGTTCAACTATGGTTGAACCAAGACTCAGGCTATGCGCCTTCGCCAAAAAGATCAACTATGGTTGAACCGGGACTCAGGCTACGTGCCTTCGTCAAAAAGTTCAACTATGGTTGAACCAGGAATCAGGCTATGCGCCTTCACCAAGAAGTTAAACTGTGGTTGAATCGAGATACAGGCTTTGCGCCTTCGCCATCAAAATTGATAAAGTTCAACATCTGTTGAACTGGGACTCATGCAATGCGCCTTAGCCCAAAAGTTCAACTGTGGTTGAACCAAGACTCAGGCTATGGGCCTTCGCCATCAAAATAGATAAAGTTTAACAATTGTTGAACTGGGACTCAGGCTATGCACCTTCTCCATAAAGTTAAACTATGGTTGAACCAAGACTCAGGCTATGCGCCTTCGCCATCAAAATTGATAAAGTTCAACAATAGTTGAACTGGGACTCAGGCTATGCGCCTTCGCCATCAAAATTGATAAAGTTCAACAACAGTTGAACTGGGACTCAGGCTGTGCGTCGTCGCCATCAAAATTGATAAAGTTCAACAATAGTTGAACTGGGACTCAGGCTATGCACCTTCGCCAAGAAGTTCAACTGTGGTTGGATCGGGATTCGTGCTATGCGCCTTCGCCATCAAAATTGATAATGTTCAACAACAGTTGAACTGGGTCTCAGGCTATGTGCGTTCGCCAAAAAGTCCAACTATTGTTGAACCAAGATTCAGGCTATGCGCCTTCGCCAAGAAGTTCAACTATGGTTGAATCGGGATTCAGGCTATGCGCCTTCGCCATCAAAATTGATAAGTTCAACAACTGTTGAACTGGGACTCAAGCTATGCGCCTTCGCCAAAAAGTTCAACTATGGTTGAACCAATACTCAGGCTATGCACCTTTGCTATAAAAATTGAGAAAGTTCAACAACTATTGAACTTGGACTCAGGCTATGCACCTTCGCCAAAAAGTTAAAGTATGGTTGAACCAAGACTCAGGCTATTTGCCTTCGCCATCAAAATTGATAAAGTTCAACAACAGTTGAATATTTGAACTGGGAATCAGGCTATACGCCTTCGCCAAGAAGTTCAACTATGGTTGAACCGGGACACAAGCTATTCGCCTTCGCCAAAAAGTTCAACTGTGGTTGAACCAGGACTAAGACTATGCGCCTTCGCCAAGAAGTTCAACTATGGTTGAATCGAGATTCAGTCTATGCGCCTTAGCCATCAAAATTGATAAAGTTCAATAGCTGTTGAACTGGGACTCAGACTATGCGCCTTCGCCAGAAAGTTCAACTATTGTTGAACCAAGACTCAAGCTATGCGCCTTCGCCATCAAAATTGATAGAGTTCAACAACAGTTGAACTGCGACTCAGGCTGTGCGCCGTCGCCATCAAAATTGATAAAGTTCAACAATAGTTGAACTGGGACTCAGGCTATGCACCTTCGCTAAGAAGTTCAACAATGGGTAAATCGGGATTCAAGCTATGCGCCTTCGCCATCAAAATTGATAGAGTTCAACAACAGTTGAACTGCGACCCAGGCTGTGCGCCGTCGCCATCAAAATTGATAAAGTTCAACAATAGTTGAACTGGGACTCAGGCTATGCACCTTCGCTAAGAAGTTCAACAATGGGTAAATCGGGATTCAAGCTATGCGCCTTCGCCATCAAAATTGATAGAGTTCAACAACAGTTGAACTGCGACCCAGGCTGTGCGCCGTCGCCATCAAAATTGATAAAGTTCAACAATAGTTGAACTGGGACTCAGGCTATGCACCTTCGCTAAGAAGTTCAACAATGGGTAAATCGGGATTCAAGCTATGCGCCTTCGCCATCAAAATTGATAGAGTTCAACAACAGTTGAACTGCGACCCAGGCTGTGCGCCGTCGCCATCAAAATTGATAAAGTTCAACAATAGTTGAACTGGGACTCAGGCTATGCACCTTCGCTAAGAAGTTCAACAATGGGTAAATCGGGATTCAAGCTATGCGCCTTCGCCATCAAAATTGATAGAGTTCAACAACAGTTGAACTGCGACCCAGGCTGTGCGCCGTCGCCATCAAAATTGATAAAGTTCAACAATAGTTGAACTGGGACTCAGGCTATGCACCTTCGCTAAGAAGTTCAACAATGGGTAAATCGGGATTCAAGCTATGCGCCTTCGCCATCAAAATTGATAGAGTTCAACAACAGTTGAACTGCGACCCAGGCTGTGCGCCGTCGCCATCAAAATTGATAAAGTTCAACAATAGTTGAACTGGGACTCAGGCTATGCACCTTCGCTAAGAAGTTCAACAATGGGTAAATCGGGATTCAAGCTATGCGCCTTCGCCATCAAAATTGATAGAGTTCAACAACAGTTGAACTGCGACCCAGGCTGTGCGCCGTCGCCATCAAAATTGATAAAGTTCAACAATAGTTGAACTGGGACTCAGGCTATGCACCTTCGCTAAGAAGTTCAACAATGGGTAAATCGGGATTCAAGCTATGCGCCTTCGCCATCAAAATTGATAGAGTTCAACAACAGTTGAACTGCGACCCAGGCTGTGCGCCGTCGCCATCAAAATTGATAAAGTTCAACAATAGTTGAACTGGGACTCAGGCTATGCACCTTCGCTAAGAAGTTCAACAATGGGTAAATCGGGATTCAAGCTATGCGCCTTCGCCATCAAAATTGATAGAGTTCAACAACAGTTGAACTGCGACCCAGGCTGTGCGCCGTCGCCATCAAAATTGATAAAGTTCAACAATAGTTGAACTGGGACTCAGGCTATGCACCTTCGCTAAGAAGTTCAACAATGGGTAAATCGGGATTCAAGCTATGCGCCTTCGCCATCAAAATTGATAGAGTTCAACAACAGTTGAACTGCGACCCAGGCTGTGCGCCGTCGCCATCAAAATTGATAAAGTTCAACAATAGTTGAACTGGGACTCAGGCTATGCACCTTCGCTAAGAAGTTCAACAATGGGTAAATCGGGATTCAAGCTATGCGCCTTCGCCATCAAAATTGATAGAGTTCAACAACAGTTGAACTGCGACCCAGGCTGTGCGCCGTCGCCATCAAAATTGATAAAGTTCAACAATAGTTGAACTGGGACTCAGGCTATGCACCTTCGCTAAGAAGTTCAACAATGGGTAAATCGGGATTCAAGCTATGCGCCTTCGCCATCAAAATTGATAGAGTTCAACAACAGTTGAACTGCGACCCAGGCTGTGCGCCGTCGCCATCAAAATTGATAAAGTTCAACAATAGTTGAACTGGGACTCAGGCTATGCACCTTCGCTAAGAAGTTCAACAATGGGTAAATCGGGATTCAAGCTATGCGCCTTCGCCATCAAAATTGATAGAGTTCAACAACAGTTGAACTGCGACCCAGGCTGTGCGCCGTCGCCATCAAAATTGATAAAGTTCAACAATAGTTGAACTGGGACTCAGGCTATGCACCTTCGCTAAGAAGTTCAACAATGGGTAAATCGGGATTCAAGCTATGCGCCTTCGCCATCAAAATTGATAGAGTTCAACAACAGTTGAACTGCGACCCAGGCTGTGCGCCGTCGCCATCAAAATTGATAAAGTTCAACAATAGTTGAACTGGGACTCAGGCTATGCACCTTCGCCAAGAAGTTCAACTATGGTTGAACCAAGACTCAGGCTATGCGCCTTCACCATCAAAATTGATAAAGTTCAACAACAATTGAACAGTTAAACTGGGACTCGGTCTATGCGCCTTCGCCAAGAAGTTCAACTATGGTTGAACCAAGACTCAAGCTATTCGCCTTCGCCAAAAAGTTCAACTATGGTTGAAACAGGACTCAGGCTATGCGCCTTCGCCAAGAAGATCAACTATGGTTGAATCGGGACTCAGGCTACGTGCCTTCGTCAAAAAGTTCAACTATGGTTGAACCAGGAATCAGTCTATGCGCCTTCACCAAGAAGTTAAACTATGGTTGAATCGAGATACAGGCTTTGCGCCTTCGCCATCAAAATTGATAAAGTTCAACAACTATTGAATTGGGACTCAGGCAATGCGCCTTAGCCAAAAAGTTCAACTATGGTTAAACCAAGACTCAGGCTATGGGCCTTCGCCATCAAAACTGATAAAGTTCAACAACAGGTGAACTGGGACTCAGGCTATGCGCGTTCGCCAAAAAGTCCAACTATGGTTGAACCAAGACTCTGGCTATGCGCCCTCACCATCAAAATTGATAAAGTTCAACAACAGTTGAACAATTAAACTTGGACTCGGTCTATGTGCCTTCGCCACGAAGTTCAACTATGGTTGAACCGAGACTCAAGCTATTCGCCTTCGCCAAAAAGTTCAACTATGGTTGTAACAGGACTCAAGCTATGCACCCTCACCAAGAAATTCAACTATGGTTGAATAGGGATTCAGGCTATGCGCCTTCGCCATCAAAATTGACAAAGTTCAACAAAAGTTGAACTAGGACTTAGGCTACGCACCTTCGCCAAAAAGTTCAACTATGGTTGAACCAAGAGTCAGGCTATGCACCTTCGCCAAGAAACACAAATATGGTTGAACCTGGTTACAGGCTATGCGCCTTCGCCATCGAAATTGATAAAGTTCAACAACAGTTGAACAGTTGAAGTGGGACTCAATCTAAGCACATTCGCCAAAAAGTTCAACTATCGTTGAACCAAGAGTCAGGCTACGCGCCTTCGCCATCAAAATTGATAAAGTTCAACAACAGTTGAACTGGGACTCTGGCTGGGTGCCGTCGCCATCAAAATTGATAGAGTTCAACAATAGTTGAACTGGGACTCAGGTTATGCACCTTCATCAAGAAGTTCAACAATGGGTAAATCTGGATTCAAGCTATGCGCCTTCGCCATCAAAATTGATAAAGTTAAACGGTTGTTGAACTGGGACTCAGGATATGTGCCTTCGCCATAAATTTAAACTATGGTTGAACCAAGACTCAGGCGATGCGCCTTCGCCATCAAAATTAATAAAGTTCAACAACAGTTGAACTGGGACTTAGGTTGTGCGCCGTCGCCATCAAAATTGATAAATTTCAACAATAGTTAAACTGGGACTCAGGCTATGCGCCTTCGCCAAAAAGTTCAACTATGGTTGAACGAGGACTCAGGCAATGCGCCTTTGCCAAGAAGTTCAACTATGGTTGAATCGGGAATCAGGCTATGCGCCTTCGCCATGAAAATTGATAAAGTTCAACAACTGTTGAACTGGGACTCAGGCTATGCGCCTTCACCAAAAAGTTAAACTATGGGTGAACCAAGACTCAAGCTATGCGCCTTCGCCATCAAAATTGATAAACTTCAACAATAGTTGAACTTGGACTCAGGCAATGCGCCTTCGAAATCAAAATTGATAAAATTCCACAACAGTTAAACTAGGACTCAGGTTTTGTGCCTTTGCCAAGAAGTTCAACTATGGTTGAACCGGGACTCAAGCTATTCGCCTTTGCCAAAAAGATCAACTATGGTTGAACCAGGACTCAGGCTATGCGGCTTCGCCAAGAAGTTCAACTATGGCTGAACCGGGATTCAGGCAATGCGCGTTCGCCATAAAAATTGACAAAGTTCCACAACAATTGAACTGGGACTCAGGCTACGCACCTTCTCCAAAAAGTTCAACTATGGTTGAACTAGGACTCAGGCTATGCGCCTTCGCCAAGAAGTTCAACTATGGCTTAACCGGGATTCAGGCAATGCAGCTTCGCCAAAAAGTTCAACTCTGGTTGAACCAGGACTCAGGCAATGCGCCTTCGCCAAGAAGTTCAACTATGGTTGAATCGGGATTCAGGCTATGCGCCTTCGCCATCAAAATTGATAAAGTTCAACAACTGTTGAACTAGGACTCAGGCTATGCGCCTTCGCCAAAACGTTAAACTATGGGTGAACCAAGACTCAGGCTATGCGCCTTCGCCATCAAAATTGATAAATTTCAACAATAGTTGAACTTGGACTCAGGCAACGCGCCTTCGAAATCAAAATTGATAAAATTCCACAACAGTTGAATAGTTGAAGTGGGTCTTAGGTTTTGCGCCTTTGCCAAGAAGTTCAACTATGGTTGAACCGGGACTCAAGCTATTCGCCTTTGCCAAAATGTTCAACTATGGTTGAACCAGGACTCAGGTTATGCACCTTCGCCAAGAAGTTCAACTATGGCTGAACCGGGATTCAGGCAATGCGCCTTCGCCATCAAAATTGACAAAGTTCCACAACAATTGAACTGGGACTCAGGCTATGAACCTTCTCCAAAAAGTTCAACTATGGTTGAACCAAGACTCAGGCTATGCGCCTTCGCCAATAAGTTCAAATATGGTTGAACCTGGTTTCAGTCTATGCACCTTCGCCATCAAAATTGATAAATTTCAACAACAGTTCAACAGTTGAACTGGGACTCAGGCTATGCACCTTCGCCAAAAAGTTCAACTATGGTTGAATGAGGACTCAGGCAATGCGCCTTTGCCAAGAAGTTCAACTATGGTTGAATTGGGATTCAGGCTATGCGCCTTCGCCATCAAAATTTATAAAGTTCAACAACTATTGAACTAGGGCTCAGGCTATGCGCCTTTGCCAAAAAGTTAAACTATGGGTGAAACAAGACTCAGGCTATGCGCCTTCGCCATCAAAATTGATAAAGTTCAACAATAGTTGAACTTTGACTCAGGCTGTGCGCCGTCGCCATCAAAATTCATAAAGTTTAACAATAGGTGAACTGGGACTCAGGCTATGCACCTTCGCCAAGAAGTTCAACAATGGGTAAATCGGGATTCAAGACATGCGCATTCGCCATCAAAACTGATAAAGTTCAACAACAGGTGAACCGGGACTCAGGCTATGCGCGTTCGCCAAAAAGTCCAACTATGGTTGAACCAAGACTCAGGCTATGCGCATTCACCATCAAAATTGATAAAGTTCAAAAACAATTGAACAGTTAAACTAGGACTCGGTCTATGCGCCTTCGCCAAGAAGTTCAACTATGGTTGAACCAAGACTCAAGCTATTCGCCTTCGCCAAAAAATTCAACTATGGTTCAAACAGGACTCAGGCTATGCGCCTTCGCCAAGAAGATCAACTATGGTTGAACCGGGACTCAGGCTACGTGCCTTCATCAAAAAGTTCAACTATGGTTGAACCAGGAATCAGGATATGCGCCTTCACCAAGAAGTTAAACTATGGTTGAACGAGGACTCAGGCAATGTGCCTTTGCCAAGAAGTTCAACTATGGTTGAATCGGGAATCAGGCTATGCGCCTTCGCCATCAAAATTGATAAAGTTCAACAACTGTTGAACTGGGACTCAGGCTATGCGCCTTCACCAAAACGTTAAACTATGGGTGAACCAAGACTCAGGCTATGCGCCTTCGCCATCAAAATTGATAAACTTCAACAATAGTTGAACTTGGACTTAGGCAATGCGCCTTCGAAATCAAAATTGATAAAATTCCACAACAGTTAAACTGGGACTCAGATTTTGCGCCTTTGCCAAGAAGTTCAACTATGGTTGAACTGGGACTCAAGCTATTTGCCTTTTCCAAAAAGAGCAACTATGGTTGAACCAGGACTCAGGCTATGCGGCTTCGCCAAGAAGTTCAACTATGGCTGAACCGGGATTCAGGCAATGCGCGTTCGCCATAAAAATTGACAAAGTTCCACAACAATTGAACTGGGACTCAGGCTATGCACCTTCTCCAAAAAGTTCAACTATGGTTGAACCAGGACTCAGGCTATGCGCCTTCGCCAAGAAGTTCAACTATGGCTGAACCGGGATTCAGGCAATGCAGCTTTGCCAAAGAGTTCAACTCTGGTTGAACGAGGACTCAGGCTATGCGCCTTCGCCAAGAAGTTCAAGTATGGTTGAATCGGGATTCAGGCTATGCGCCTTCGCCATCAAAATTGATAAAGTTCAACAACTGTTGAACTAGGACTCAGGCTATGCGCCTTCGCCAAAAAGTTAAACTATGGGTGAACCAAGACTCAGGCTATGCGCCTTCGCCATCAAAATTGATAAAGTTCAACAATAGTTGAACTTGGACTCAGGCAACGCGACTTCGAAATCAAAATTGATAAAATTCCACAACAGTTGAATAGTTGGATTGGGTCTTAGGTTTTGCGCCTTTGACAAGAAGTTCAACTATGGTTGAACCGGGACTCAAGCTATTCGCCTTTGCCAAAATGTTCAACTTTGGTTGAACCAGGACTCAGGCTATGCGCCTTCGCCAAGAAGTTCAACTATGGCTAAACCGGGATTCAGGCAATGTGCCTTCGCCATCAAAATTGACAAAGTTCCACAACAATTGAACTGGGACTCAGGCTATGAACCTTCTCTAAAAAGTTCAATTATGGTTGAACCAAGACTCAGGCTATGCGCCTTCGCCAAGAAGTTCAACTATGGCTGAACCGGGATTCAGGCAATGCAGTTTCGCAAAAAAGTTCAACTCTGGTTGAACTAGGACTCAGGCTATGCGCCTTCACCAAGAAGTTCAACTATGGTTGAATCGGGATTCAGGCTATGCGCCTTCGCCATCATAATTGATAAAGTTCGACAACTGTTGAACTGGGACTCAGGCTATGCGCCTTCGCCAAAAAGTTAAACTATGGGTGAACCAAGACTCAGGCTATGTGCCTTCGCCATCAAAATTGATAAAGTTCAACAATAGTTGAACTTGGACTCATGCAACGCGCCTTCGAAATCAAAATTGATAAAATTCCACAACATTTGAATAGTTGAACCAGGTCTCAGGTTTTGCGCCTTTGCCAAGAAGTTCAACTATGGTTGAACCGGGACTCAAGCTATTCGCCTTTGCCAAAATGTTCAACTATGGTTGAACCAGGACTCAGGCTATGCGCCTTCGCCAAGAAGTTCAACTATGGTTGAACCGGGATTCAGGCAATGCGCCTTCGCCATCAAAATTGACAAAGTTCCACAACAATTGAACTAGGACTCAGGCTATGAACCTTCTCCAAAAAGTTCAACTATGGTTGAACCAAGACTCAGGCTATGCGCCTTCGCCAAGAAGTTCAAATATGGTTGAACCTGGTTTCAGGCTATGCGTCTTCGCCATCAAAATTGATAAATTTCAACAACAGTTCAACAGTTGAACTGGGACTCAGGCTATGCGCCTTCGCCAAAAAGTTCAACTATGGTTGAATGAGGACTCAGGCAATGCGCCTTTGCCAAGAAGTTCAACTATGG
>MU714828.1:3233-36845 GCA_026770625.1 Nicotiana glauca
TCTACATTCTCAACACTAATGACAATAGAGTCAACAAAATATGTATCCTCAATATCCTTGCTTGACAATAGTATCTCTTCTACAACATCGACATCCTCAAAATCTAGTACGATTGATTGTTGGTGTTTTACTCTAGCATCCTCCTCTAGCTCGTCAATTTCTGTATCTAATTCAAGCTCTTCTTGGATACTATGCACAATATTGCCTTGTTGAGCATTAAAAACTTCAACCAGTTGACTCATGTGAACTTTCAAGTTGTGAATAGTTTCCTCCTGCCTTTCTATCCGCAGTAGTAATTTACTCTGTTGTTCCAAAATGCACTTTAACATATCTTCGAGCTTCTTTAGGTCAGCTTCCCTAGGTTCTTTGTTCCTATTAACTTCACCAGAAAAGAAGAACCATCAAAGTAAGGGGTTGGGGAAAGGTAAGAAATATAAGCACAACCGTGAAAGTGACCATCTTGACCACCACACATATCACAAACATTCCACACATAAGATTGAGTTCGTGCACAAAACTCGCTCTCAGGAATATTTTGATAAATTTGCCGTGGGTGGTTTCCTTCAAAATATGCATTAGGAGGATCAAAAGAAGAATTACCAACAATACAATTCTCATAATTCCATGATGTCATGTTTCTCAAATAATCAAATAAAACTAAAATAAAAAATAATAAAAAATAATCAAATAATAAAATAAAAGTTCAAACTTGAAATCTAGCAATATGTACACCTTCAACTACACCGTTAGGTCCCCGGCAACGGCGCCAAAATTTGATCACGCCCAACTATGCCTTATAAAAAGGACAATGCGTTTGTTGCAAATATAATCCGGTTTACAAGTCCGGAGTCGAATCCCACAGAGAACTAAGGTTTAGCTACAGCTATCCACTATCACCAAGAAGACAAGCTTGAACAATTCCTAACTTATAGATATTTAGATTCTTATGTTTAACTAATTAACTAACAAATTAAACTACTAAATGAAAAACTAAATATACTAAGGGTTAGAGACAAGATTAAGGAGGCCTAGAGTTATGATTTCCCCAATTGTCGGAATCCTTCCCGCTATGTCTTCTATAATTTTGCCTAAGTATTCTCTACCAATCATGAGCACTCTTATTACTATAAATCTCTCCCGAGAAATTACGACAATTTACAAGATGCACTCTCCCGAGCTACGCTAGCTGGCTTTTAATACAGCTCACTTCAAATCGCACCCAAGGCCTCGTTATCCATAATCCCGCCTTTAAACCCTCGGTTATTGATCCCTCATATACTATGGGAGTGGTGTTATTCAACAATTACCTAAATATGCACTCTCTCCCGAGTTATGCATACTAAATAGGCACAGTTAATTGAGAGCTCTTCAATCAACCAGAATATAAACGTAGTTGAACAAATAGAGAAAAGCTATGGCTCAATTATATAAAAACATAACAAGAATTTATCCTACAAAAGGTTCTATCAAAACTCTAGATAACAAATTAGCTATTCATAATAGTATGTAAATCTACAATACTAAAAGTCATAACCAACAATGAAAAATAGGAAGAGGAAGGAAAAACTCGTAAAAGAATTCTCCGCCTTGCTCCCAATGTGTTCTTGCCTCCGAGGGTGTTGTCTAACCCTAAAGTAGCATCTCTTGCCTCCTTCGGTCTAATTTGTGTCCAAAATATGTCCCCTCCCTTTCTTGGCCGGCTTTCTTGGTTTAATATAGGGTTTAGGGCTTAAAATCCCGTGTTTTGCATATAAGTCCCTGAAATTTTTGCCTCCTGCCGCAGTTTTGCCACGGTCGCGGTGGAACCGCGGCCAAATATGCCCTCTGATTCTTCAGTTGTCTGCGACCATCTTCTACCACAATTCTGCTGCGGTCGCGGTGGAACCACGGTTTTTCACCCTGTTCCATATGAAATTTGGAAAAACGTAAAACATGAAAGTTGTAGCCCTCTGAGTGAAAAGTTATGGAATGAATTTAAGTAATTTGAAGCTTTGAAGTCTGAGTAAAAGCTCAATGAATTAAGCCGGGATCGTGTTCGGGGGTCAAATTTGATAGTTGAGAACAAACGAAGACTCGATGATGCATATTGCGCACTGTCTAGTAAATTGGACATAACTTTTCGCTCAGAGGGCTACAACTTTCATGTTTTACATTTCTCCAAATTCGAAACGGAACAGGGCAAAACATGCATGTCAATAGCGCAATCGCGCTCAGTTCGCGCTCGTGAGGTAGAACACTGGGCCACCAATGCGATCCCGCTAGTCAAACCCGGAAAAAGTGTCCTTTTTCACATTGGAGAAGGTATAATTGTTTTGGCCCAACCCTACTTGGTATATATACATGGAAAAATGGTATTTTGAGGAAGGAGGACATTTTTTAGAGGAAAACACAAGCACAAAGCCGCCGTGGATGCGGGGTTTCATATTTTCTTCCACCAAATTAGTCTTTTTATGTTTCTTTGTATGATTTGCTATTTTGCTACCATGTCTATGTGGAGTTAAGGGAAGAATATTCACGATTAAGGGAATATGAGGAACGACATTGTCTTCTAACAACGTTGGTAAATTATTGGTCTAAGGAGAGAGATGAACTTGCACATAAACTTGATAATTTTGGCTTGGCTGTACATAACTTGGATGCAGATTTGAGTGCAAAGGTTGATGCGTGTAACGCCCAACAATTTAATAATGAGTTGTGTGAAGCTGAAAAAAATCTTCCTTCTAGACCAAATTGAGGAGCTAAAATGAGAATACCAATTACTAGACCATATTTTTCTTGAAGATGCCAATATTGAGAAGAGTACTTTAGAGCCATGTGAGAGAGTAGATAACATTACTTTGGGAGACTTGAGTGTATGTAAATATGGAGATGCAAATAGTAGTAAAATTTATGAGTTAGAGCGCATTAGACCTCATTCTAATCATTTTTCCACATTGTGTTTAGATAGTAAGATAGTAATCGAGCCATCTGAGCCAATGAAGGGGTCAAAGAGTGAGGATGAGAGCGCCTATATACTTGAATTTGTTGTGCCAAAAAGTAAAAATTACATTCCTCATCTAAAGGCCGAGAGGTGCAGAGTGAAAAAATTATTATTTGTCCTGGTTATATTTGTAGCCCCACCAAAGGTGCATAGCCACAGACTGGATGCCATGTTAGGGGTACAATTCATAAGTTCAAGGTGGAGACAAAAATTAGTTCAAGTCGTGCCGCGACTTTAAATTAGGCGCTTGTTGGGAGGCAACCCAGCTTTACTGCTTTCTTTTATTTTTATTTATTTATTTTTTAATCTTTGTAGCATTTTTTTGTAGGATTATGAGCATAGAAGAAAAGCCACTGGAAGTATGCTAAAGTGAGCTATATGGTTGAAATAAGTGTGGGGTGACCGCACAAAGGATCATACCTCGGAGAAGTCTGAGTATCCCATGAGCTGCTAATGCTTCGGCCTTTGGCCTACAGGGGAGTCTCTTTTACCCTCTTGTTATTTTTAGTGTGCATTTAGGACATTGCATAATTTTAAGTGTGGGGTGAGGATATTGTCTGGGTGATTTTCTGTGCTATGTTAGCTTAATTATAGTACTCGTTCTTAGTGAAGTATTTTTTAAAAAAAAAATTGAAAATTTTGGACTTTTTCCCACGATGGATTTGGTGGACAGATTTCTTGAGGGATTAAGGTCCAATAAAAAAATAAAAAAAGGGTGAAAAATAGAAAAATCCAAAAATGTGTCTTTTATTTTTTTTAGGTAGCAATAATACCCCATGATTTTTCTTTGTCCAATGGTTCTTTTCCATGGGATATAGTTTGAACCAGGTAGTAGTAATTTTTTTTATTTTTAGAGTAGATTAGAATTTAGGGAATAAATAGAGGAAGAATGATGAACCTAGGTACCCTTGACTTGTTTGATAGTAGCATATTTAGGCTTTGGCATGTGTAGTATCTTCCCTATTATTTGAAATTATTGATGATAACTTGCTTAGTTGGATAGCATGTCTTGTGATGCCTATGTCTCGTTTTCTTGACTTATATTCACTTTGTGCTTCATGCTTAATATCTTGTAGCTCCGTGAATACTTGCATTTGTTTGAGAGTCGGAATGAGACCGTTCTTAGTGAGTCATGTGCCATGTGCGGTGAGGTTTTTGTATAGTATATGTATTGTACTTGTGTCTAGAACTTGCCCGGTATGTGAGTTGAAGCGAAATTTTAGGTGATGTTCGGTTTGAAAAGTGATTTTAGGCTTTCTTTGATCTTTTTTGAGCTTTATTACTTATCACAAATAAAATTTATTCATAATTAACCCTTTTGAGCCTATAGACTTTTATTTGGCACCCACATTACAAGCCTATACCTTTTTTATTCTTAATTGATATTGTTTTAATCCCTTTTCATCTCAAAGCACTTTAATTGTGAGATGAGCGCTAAAAGAAGTAAGAAAGAACTAAGTGTGGGATGGCTTTTGAGTGAAACCAATAAAAGGAAGAAAGGTGTACTTGTTTTGTAAAATAATACACTATTAGCAGAAATTGAAAAAAAAAATAAAAAGAATAATCTGAAAGAAAGAAAATAGAGATGAATACATTGTTGTCTTGTTCCTGCTAGTGGGTATGAATTAATGTAGTGCTTAAAGAAGAAGGGAGCATTTTTGGGGTGATATTGTGTGTGAAAGTGAAGTGGATTGAAGAATTTGCGCTTAAAGTTGATTATGTGGCGTGTTAAAGTGCTTAAGAGGGTTAGTCATTATTCCTAAATATATCCTACCCGTCCCTTAGCCCACGTTACAACCATGAAAAAGTCCTAATTGATTTTAGATCGAGCGAGCCTACATTAGTAGAGATTTACATTAAGGGCAAACCTATGGTACCAAGTGCATGCATGTGACTTCTTTTGTGAGAGAGATATAGTTCTTTGATATATATATATATATATATATATATATATATATATATATATATATATATATATATATATATATATATATATATATATATATATGAGTCTTTAAACTATATTTGATCATGAGATTTGATTGTGTGGGTTCAACGTATTCTCTTGTTCTTGTTGTGAGGGCACATGGCTTCATGAGGGATAGGTAATGTTATTAGACTTCTCTACGACATTGGGTATTCAAGCCATGAGTGCATTGTGACATTGAATCAATTTTTGAGGCTAGGATTGTTGTGAGCATGTTGTCTTTGTTGTAAATATTTTTGAAGAATGACATAAGTAAAGGGAAGTGTATGATGATTGCATATGCTAGAGTTTAATTGTTTCTATCAACCATGGTCATTGGTGTAGTGTGCTCCAAATGTGTTAAGATGTTAAGTGCTCATAGATAGAGTAAATTTTTGGTTGACTCGAGGACGTGCAACGTTTAAGTGTAGGGTTTTGATGATAGGCTATAATTACATATTTTAGTCGCTTATTACACTCTAATTTACTGCACTTTAATCGAGTTTGAGCTTTAATTGCTATTATTTTGCACTAATGGTGTATTTCATGCCTTGTAGGATTGATTCCGAGCTATGTAGATATTATGGAATGAATTAAAGTGATTTGGAGCTTTAAATTTTGATTAAAAGTTAAGGAATTAAGCCGGGATCTAGTAGGCATATTGTGTACTGTCTAGTAAAATAGATATAACTTTTTTTTCTCAAAACTCCATTTTGGCTCCACAATATATGGTTGGAAAGCTAACTAAAAGGGCTACAAATTTCATGTTTTACATTTCTCAAATTTGAAACGTAACAGGGTGAAAAATGCGTATCGATAGCGCAATCACGCTCAGGTCGCTCTAGTCAGGCAGAACACTGGGCCACTAGCGCGACCACTAGCGAGATCGCGCTAGTCAAACCCGGGAAAATTTTCCTTTTTCACATTGGAGAAGGTATAATTGTTTGGTCCCAACCCTACTTTGGTATATATATACATGGAAAAACGGTATTTTGAGGGAGGAGGACGTTTTTTAGAAGAAAACACAAGCACAAAGCCGCCGTGGAGGCCGAATTTCATCTTTTTTTCCACCAACTTAGTCTTTTTATGTTTCTTTGTATGATTTGTTGTTTTGCTACCATGTCTATGTGGAGCTAAACTTCACATTCTAGGGTTGTTGTTCTTTCATGACTATTATTTTTCGGATATTGATTTTGATTTCTTAGTTTATCATATTGGTTTATTTATTCAATCCTACACTCAATTATTTGATTGCTTGATCACCAATTGAATACTATCTACGAATCTAGAGTTGAACTCGAAAGTGGGAATTCTAGATTGCATATATGATTGAGTAGAGCAAGTTCTTGAACCTGGCAATCGGGGAACGGATTCGCGGTTAGGATAAACATATACCTAATTGCCTTGCTTGGTTGATTTACAGGAATTATAAATTCGTTCTTGTTGATTCTAATTCCATAGACATATATGAGTTAGGTTAGCTTGAATATGCGAGTAAGAACTCGACAGATTCTTATGAGCAATATTAACCCTGTCAACCTATAAACTAGGTAAATTAGTTAGTCAATTCAATTGAAGAATACAAGAGGAATGTTAGATATCCCATAAACCTAGATCGTTTTCATTACATTGATATCATAAACATCTGTTGTTTCTCTCTGTTAAAAGTTCATTATTTATATTCTTTATTTAATTAGTTTAGAACCAAATACTTCTAGGTTTAATTCTTGTTTAGATAATTAGGATAGTCTAATTTAGTTAATAGTTTATCACAGGTCCTCGTGGGATCGACATCCAACTTTTAGTCACTTTATTACTTGACGACCGCGTATACTTGCGTGTGCATTTGGCCACAACAACTAGTAAATTGATTCATCGACTTATAACCTGCTCAGATGCATGTGTATATATATATATATATATTTATTTATTTTTTTAAAAATAAAATGTCTCACTTATATTAATTAATATGTTATAATTGTTTCATCGACTTATAACCTAGTGATGAATGAATGTAATTCATTAACTCTGTTACAATACAAATAATGAATATATTATAATGTACTATAACATGCTATATATGCAGTTAAAGTAGCACGAAGTGTGTGTGTTATACATATACACACACTAACATATAGTACTATAACAAGTTATATATACGTTATAGTATTACAGTGAAGTGTATGTGTGTGTGTGTGTGTGTGTATGTGTGTGTGTGTATATATATGAAGCGCTCGGAACACACGTCCTGGTTCTTATAGGTATTGATACACTTGTAAATTGCTTCATCGACTTATAACCTACTCAGATACATGTTGTCATGGCCCGGATTTTCCATCCTCGAGAGCCGTGATGGCGTCTACTAATGTGAGCTAGGCAAGCCAATTATTTGAAAAACTTACCTTTTTACCCATTTTATATCCTTTAACAGTTAAGAAAAAATAACATTTAAACAGCGAAATTAATGTAAAAACAAGAAAAACAATAAGCTATCTGAGCATTAATATCTAATACAATTGTTTGAGTCTCGACTACCCAGAACTGGTGTCACAGTTTCACAGACGGTCTAAGAATACTACAAATAAAGGTCTGAAAGAAATAAATACAACACTGTCTCTGGAAATTCATGAAAGAAACAGGAAGAGTAGATAGAAGAAGACGCCAAGGCCTGCGAACGCCTGCAGGACTACCTCGGGTCGCCTGATGAGCTAGAATCAGCAATACCACCACGGTCTGAAGGCTACACCACTGGGTCTACACAAAAGAGTGTAAAGTGTAGTATCAGCACAACCGACCCTATGTGCTGGTAAGTGCCTAGCCTAACCTCGGCAAAGTAGTGACGAGGCTAGGACCAGACTATCAAATAAACCTGTGCAGTTATATAATATACAGCGGAAAGTAAAGCTATAAGAAATTAAGGATGGGATGGGGAAACATGCTTCGAGGAATAACAGGTAAAAATAGAATATCAAGAAAACTATAAAGGAATAAAAATTCAACCACTATCAAGAATAAGGAGAACAAAGGCAGATTTCACTTTCTTTTCACATCTTTTTGCAGGCGTGCAACCCGATCCCACTTCATGTATCTTGTGGTAGGCGTACCACCCGCTCCCATTTTATTTATCTCATGGTAGGCGTACCACCCACTCCCATTTCATTATATCTCGTGGTAGGTGTACCATCCGCTCATATTTCATTATATCTTGTGGTAGGCGTACCACCTCTTGTGGTAGGCGTACCACCCCTCCTATTTCATGTATCTCGTGGTAGGCATACCACCCGCTCCCATTTAATTATATCTTGTGGTAGGCGTACCACCCGCTCCCATTTCAGTATATTTTGTAGTAGGCGTACCACCCACTCCCATGTACAAGCCAACAATAATCACAAGGAATCCTAACAAGGGAATAATAATATCAACAAACATAACGGTAAGGAAACAATGATATCTCAACAATATCCCGGCAAGGGAGAAACAACTACAACCAAACTTGTTACAACATCTAACTACCCCAGCTATAACTAAACTTGTTACAATACCTAACTCGAGAAATCATCAACCTAAGCATCTGAAATATCAAATAAGAACACACTGCAAGGGAACCACAACTCAACAATAGCCCGGCAAGGGGCAACATAATGATCTCTTATCTTTCTCACTTTTACTTCACATTTCACTTCACAACTCGAGCCAATGCTCTAGAGTTTCAATTGTCACTTATACTTTCACAATTCATTATACAACTGCAGCCAACACTCCTCAATGTTCATAGGTCATGATTATTTTCACAACTTTTCACAATAAATATAAATCTTCACCAAGGCATGAATAATACAACGAAGTCATGAAAATCACAATATAAGACTCACGGTCATGCTTGACACCAACGTATAGATACTCGTAACCATGCCTATATGTCGTACTCAACAAGAAGCAAATAGCGAATAGGACACAACTCCTAATCCCTCAAGCTAAGGTTAGACCAAACACTTACCTCAAACTTCCACGGCTAATGCAATCCTCAAAAGCCACCTTTCCTTTCGAATTAGCTCCAACACAATCGTATCTATGCATAATCGATTTAATAACATCAATAAATGCTAAACAATCCAATTCCAATGCTAATTTATAGATTTTTAATCATTTTTCCTAAAATCCAAAAATTGACCCGCGCCCACTTGGTTAAAATACGAGGTTCGGACCAAAATCAAATCACCCATTCACCCACGAGCCCAAATATATAATTATTTCCAAAATTCGACCCCAAAATGAGGTCTAAATCACAATTAATCAAAAATCCCTAACTTTACCTAAATCCCTAATTTTTCTACCCTTATTCACATGATTTAGACCTAGAAATCTAATGGGTGTTAATGGAAATTGAAAAAAATAAGTTAAAGATTACTTACCCAAGAGATTATGGTGAAGAATTGCTTCAAAAATCGTCTAAGAGCTTTGGAGAAGAAGAGATTTGTGAAATTTTTATAAAATCCCGTAAATGTTCTATTTTTGGGTCTTTAAAATAACTGGCAAAAATGTGCATCGCGTTCACGACAGACCCTTCGCGGTCATGATGGGTCAGGCTACATAAGCCTTCGCGTTCTCGGACAATGGCTCGCGTTCGCAAAATAGGAACTGCTCGAGCCTCGCGTTCGCGTTCAAGGGATTGCGTTCGCGTCGGGAAGTTTCCCCACCCCTGCCCAGGTCCACTTTGTCATTCGTGTTCCCGTGGCTAGGCTCGCGTTCGTGAAGGGATGACCCCCCACTGCCTCGCATTTGCAACCTGAGTTACGCATTCGCGTAGAAGGATTTTCCTTTGACAAAATTAATGCATCGTGTACGCGTGGGTTCTCCCGCGAACGCGAAGAAGAAAGTACCAGAATACCAGATTTGCTATTTTTTGCAATTTTTCTTAAGTTCAAAACTTACCGAAACACATCCAAAACACATCCAAAACACACCCGAGCCCTCGGGGCTACTAACCAAACATAGGTACTAACTCAACAATATCATACGAACTTATCTGTGCGATCAAATCACCAAAATAGCCTCAACAACAATGAATTATACCTCAAAATCAAAGGATTTTTCTCAATTTCATAAAACATCAACTTTAGCAATTTAGGTCCGAATCACATCAAATGATATCCATTTTTCATCAAATTTCACAGAAACATCTTAAATCATATATAAGACCTGTACCGGGTGTCAGAGCCAAAATACGGGCCCGATATTAACATGTTCTAATAAAATTTCATTTCCAATTTCCTTAAACAATTTCAGAAAACAATTTCTTTCAAAATTCATTTCTCGGGCTTGGGACCTCAGAATTCGATTCCGGGTATACGTCCAAGTCCCATATTTTCCTACGGACCCTCAGGGACCGTCAAATTACGGGTCTAGGTCCGTTTACCCAAAATGTTGACCGAAGTCAAAATAACTCAATTTTTAACCAAATTTTAGCATTTTTCATAGATTTTCATATTTAAGCTTTTCGGCTAAGCGCCTGGACTGTGCACGCAAATCGAGGTGACTCTAAATGAGGTTTTCAAGGCCTTGGAAACATAGAATTTAATTTAAAACAAGTGATGACCATTTGGGTCAACCCATTCTCCACCTCTAAAATAACTGTTCGTCCTCGAACGGGCATAAGAAGGAAGTACCTGAGTCGAAAAAAATATAGGGCATAACGGCTTCGCTTATCGGACTCGGGTTCCTAGGTCGATGCCTCAACAGGATGACCTCTCTACTGAACATGAATAGAAGGAAACCTCTTCGACCTCAGCTGACGAACATGCCGGTCTAGAATAGACAGTGGTGAAATCTAACACGTGGGATGGATCGCCGTGATATTTCCAAAGCATGGACACATGAAACACTGGATGCACGGCTGATAATCTCAGCGACAATGCAAGTCTATAAGCCATCTCTCCCACTCGATCAAGAATCTCAAATGGACCAATGAACCTAGGGCTAAGCTTGCCCTTCTTCCCGAATCTTATCACGCCCTTCATAGGTGACACTCGAAGCAATACCCACTCACCGACCATGAAAGCCAAATCTCGAGCCTTACGGTCAGCGTAGCTGTTTTTCTTGGAATGAGCTGTACGAAGCCTATCCTGAATAATCTTGACCTTATCCAAGGCCTCCTGGACCAGATCTGTACCTAACAACCAAGACTCTCCTGGCTCAAACCATCCAACAGGAGACCGATACTTCCTACCATATAAACCCTCATAAGGAGCCATCTGGATACTCAACTAGTAGTTGTTGTTATAGGCAAACTCCGCTAAAGGCAAAAACTGATCCCACGCGCCTCCAATGTCAATGACACAAGCTCGAAGGACATCCTTCAATATCTGAATAGTGCACTCGGACTGTCCATCTATTTGGGGATGAAATGCTGTGCTCAACTCAACCTGCATGCCCAACTCTCGCTAAACTGCTCTCCAGAAGTGCGAGGTAAACTGTGTACCTCGGTCCGAAATAAGAGACACGGGCACACCATGAAGGCGAACAATATCCCGAATATAGATCTTCGCTAACCTCTCAGAAGAATAGGAGACTGCCATAGGAATGAAATGTGCTGACTTGGTCAGCCTATCAACAATGATTCATACCGTATCGAACTTCTTCCGAGTCTGCGGGAGTCCACTGATAAAGTCCATAGTGATCCGCTCCCACTTCCACTCGGGAAGCTCAATCCTCTGAAATAAACCTCCAGGCCTCTGATGCTCATACTTAACCTACTGACAATTCAAACACCGAGCCACATATGCAACGATATCCTTCTTCATTCTATGCCACCAATAATGCTACAGCAAATCCTGATACATCTTTGCGGCGCCCGGATGAATAGATTACCGGGAGCTATGGGCCTCTTCTAAAATCAACTCTTGGAGCCCATCCATATTAGGCATACAAACTCGACCTTGCAATCTCAAAACTCTATCATCATTTAAGGTAACCTGCCTGGCATCTCCATGCTGCACCGTGTCTCTATCGACACACAAATAGGGATCATCATACTGTCGATCACGGATATGCTCCAATAATAAAGAACGAGAGATCGTGCAAGCTAACACACGACTAGGCTCAGAAATATCCAGTCTCAGGAACTGATTGGCTAAAGACTAAACATCCAAAGCAAGCGGTCTCTCACCGACCGGAATGTAAGCAAGACTTCCCATACTGGCTGACTTCCTACTTAAAGCATCAGCCACCACATTGGCCTTTTTTGAATGATATAAAATGGTGATATCATAATCTTTCAACAACTCCAACCACCTTCTCTGTCTCAAATTCAACTCCTTTTGCTTGAACAAATACTGAAGACTCTTTTGATCCGTGAACACCTCACATGCCACGCCATACAGATAATGCCTCCAAATCCTCAATGCGTGAACTATGGCTGTCAACTCCAAATCATGAACCGGATAATATTTCTCATGAATCTTCAACTACCGTGAAGCATAGGCAATGACCTTGCCATCCTGCATCAACACTGCACCAAGTCCAATGCGATAAGCATCACAATAAGCTGTATAAGGCCCTGAACCTGTGGGCAAAACCAACACTGATGCCGTAGTCAAAACTATCTTTAGCTTCTGAAAGCTCGCCTCACACTCGTCCGACCACCTGAACTAGGCACCCTTCTGGGTCAACCTGGTCATCGCGACTGCAATAGATGAAAACCCCTCCACAAACCGATGATAGTAGCCTGCCAATCCCAAGAAACTCTGAATCTCTATAGTTGATGATGGTCTAGGCCAGTTCTTGACTGCCTCAATCTTCTACAGGTTAACCTGATTAACCTCTGCTGACACAACATGACCCAGGAATGCAATTGAACTCAACCAAAACTCACACTTCGAGAACTTTGCATATAACTGACTATCTCTCAATGTTTGAAAAACCACTCTAAGGTTCTGCTCATGCTCCCCCTGGATACGAGAATATATCAATATATCATCAATGAAGACTATCACAAAGGAATCCAAGTAAGGCCTGAACACCCGGTTCATCAAATCCATAAAAGATGCTGGGGCATTTGTCAGCCCGAATGACATAACCAAGAACTCATAATGCCTGTACCGAGTGCGAAAAGCTTTCTTACGGACATCGGATGCCCTAATCCTCAAGTGATAGTTGCCAGATCTCAAGTCAATCTTTGAAAATACACCCCGAAGCTGATCAAACAAATCATCAATCCTCTTTAGCGGATACTTATTCTTGATTGTAATCGTGTTCAATTGCCGGTAATCAATACACATTCTCATTGACCCATCCTTCTTTTTAATAAACAACACCTGCGCACACCAAGGTGAAACACTGGGTCTAATGAAACCTTTCTCAAGCAAATCTTGCAACTGCTCCTTTAACTCTTTCAACTCAGGCGGGGCCATATGATACGGTAGGATAGAAATGGGTTGAGTTCCCGGAGCCAAATCAATGCAAAAGTCAATATCCCTGTAAGGTGGCATACCCGGCAGGTCTGCAACGGGCACAGAATCAATAGAGGGAACCTCAGCACTAGAATTACGAACATATGCCAAATAGGCCAAACACCCCTCCTCGACCATACGTCGAGCCTTCACATACGAGATAAAACTGTAGGTAGAATAACCTGAAGTCCCTCTCCACTCTAAAAGGGGCAAACCCGATAAACCTAAGGTTGTAGTCTTGGCATGAAAGTCCAAGATAGCTTGGTAAGGTGATAACCAGTCCATCCCCAATATAATATTGAAGTCAACCATGTATAGAAGTAACAAATCTACACGAGTCTCAAGACCCCCAATCACCACAATACAAGAACGATGGATTCGATATACGATGATAGAATCACCCATCAGTGTAGACATATAAATAGGAACACTCAGTGAGTCACTAGGCATGACCAGATATGGTGTAAAATAAGATGACACAGACGAGTATGAAGACCCTGGATAAAATAACATGAAGCATATCTATCACAAACGAGAACAATACATGCACCTCCACCTCTCGCATCTCTACCTCCACCTCTAATACCTCTACCTCCCTCTCTAATACCTCTCTCTGAATGGTGTGGAGAAACTTCTCCAGAAATAGCTGCGTGAACTGCTCCCAAGTCAAAGCTCGCGATCCGGCTGGTCTAGCCAAGTAATAATCTCTCCACCAAGTCTTGGCGGATCCAGACAAGCGAAAAGTAGCAAAATCGACCCCATTGGTCTCAACTATCCCCATGTTTCTGAGAACCTCATGACAGTTGTGTTGATAATCCTGGGGATCCATAATAGATGAAACACTGAATGTAATAGTGAAGAGCTTGGGAAACTTATACAATCTCTACAAAGCCTCTGAAGATGTAGATGATCTATCACCGGTCTATGCTGCTGCCCGGCTGAAGAAGCAGTACATGACCTCTCCATTCGCGAAAGGATAAGAGTAGAGGTTTCAATTTAGCTTTGAGAGAACAAAATCGCATGACAGGAAAGAATGAATGTGAAGTTTTTCCGAACTCTGTAGCCTCTGGGTGATAAATACAAACGTCTTTGTACCGATCCCTCAGACTCTACTATGTTTGTCTATGAACTGTGAGACCCATGTAACCTAGAGCTCTGATACCAACTTGTCACAACCCGGAATTCCCACCCTCGGGATTTGTGATGGCGCCTACTAATGTGAGCTAGGAAAGCCAATTATTTGTACAATTTACCTTTTTACCCATTTTATATCCTTTAACAATTAAGAAGAAATAACATTTAAATAGCGAAATTAACGTAAATGGAAGAAACATAATAAGTTATCTGAACATGAATATCTAATACAATTGTTTGAGTCTTGACTACCCAGAACTGGTGTCACAGTTTCACGGATGGTATAAGAATACTACAAATAAAGGTATGAAATAAATAAATACAAGAGTGTCTCTGGAAATGCATGAAAGAAACCGGAATAGTAGATAAAAAAAGACGCCAAGGCCTGCGGACGCCTGTTGTCACGACCCAAAATCACACCTTGGTCGTGATGGCACCTATCGTGTTACAAGGAAAGCCTATTACCAAAATATTACTACTAAACCGATTATACTAAATTAATAAAACATTTCAACATTTTAATTTTTCATAAACTAAATCAACTCTAAATATAATTAATATAAAAATAAGGAAGCTAGCCCCAAACATCGGGGTGTCACTAAGTCATGAGCGTCTAAAACTATAAATTAAGATATATAAATTGTCTAACTTTCCAAACGAAGAAATGACAAGAGGAGTAATAAGGTCCTGCGGACACTAGCAGCTACCTTGCAATCTCCACATATAGCTGGCCTGAACTCAACGATCATCGCGCTCTAACTAACCTATATCTACACATAAAGTGCAGGGTATAGTATGAGTACAACCACCTCAGTAGTAATAGAAATAACTAAGGAACTGAGCAGTAGTGACAAGCTATGTAAAACAATCCAATAATTTATTTTCACAAATTTAAAAAAATAAACATGAATAAACAGGTAAATTCCATAACTCAGTAAATGCCACAAAGAAATTTAATAGATAAATGCAGCAACAGCAAAAGTAAATGCAACTTCACCGCAATATCACTCCATCACTCAACACTCACACTCAGTACTCAACACTCAACACTCAACACTCAACACTCAACACTCAACACTCAACACTCAACACTCAACACTCAACACTCAACACTCAACACTCAATACACTCAACACTCTGCCTCACTGGGGGTGTGTACAGACTTCGGAGGGGCTCCCAAAGCCCAAGCGCTAAGCACGGACAACTCACGTGCCATCATATCATTACCTGGATCTGCATGGTTAATTCACGTGCTACGCGAAAAACTCATGCGCTATGGCATAAATACCTGGACCACATGCTACACAGATAACTCACGCACTATGGTATTAATATCCTTACAACCAGGCCATCAGTCTTATTCAATCATATACCTCACTATCATCAACAAATAAGGGGACATATCCCACATCAATTATCACAACATATTAGCAAATAATAGAGACTGAGGTAAACATGTACAATAATTTCTATGACTTAGTACAAATAATGTGAGCATGAATAAAGCCTAAGCATGATCTCTAACATGAATGTAGACAAGTTCAACAACAAGTAACTACGTAAACACAGGTGATGGCCATGAGGCCTCATGTGACAAACCAAGTCTCCATCCCTCGAGGTATACACCCACACGCCCGTCACCTAGCATGGGTATCACCTCCAAACAGTCACACGATATATAATTCTCGGGGTTTATACCCTCAAAGCCAGAGTTAAAACTTTTACTTACCTCAATCGTGTAACATCCTACTACGGGATGTCCTCGTCTCTGGACTCGGTATCCAAAAGTTCCGAATCTAACCATAATCAGATTAATACCATCAACATATACTAAAAAATTGAATTCCATAATAAAAACTATAAAATATACCAAAAATTCGAAATCAGCCAAAACCCAGCCCCCGGGCCCACATCTTGGAATCAGTAAAAAAATGGTAGAATAATAATCATAATCCTATCCCGAGTCTAACCATATAAAATTCATCAAAATCAAATTCCGTTTGATTCCTCAAATCCTCACTTAAAACTTTCCAAAACTCAAACCCTAACTCCCTCAATTTCACTTTGAAATCATCAATCAAATCCCAAAAACGATGATGGATTCATTAAATATAACCAAAAAATAGTAGAGAACACTTACCTCAGTCCATATGGTGTAAATCGCCTCCAAAATCGCCCAAATCCGAGCTCCTCCACTCAAAATATGCCGAATGAACAAACCCTAGTTTTATATATTTATCTGCCAGTTATTCTATCTCGTTTCTTGTGGCAAATAATTCTGAAACTCATATTTTATTCCTCCAATTGATTCCTTGTGAAATTCTAGTCAAGTTAGTCTTTTGAATCACTCAATTTGACCTCATAATTAATGAGATATGTAGGTTTTAATATTTGCAAATAGTGCAGATTTTTAAATACGCTGGCAGTGGTAATTTCGTAATTACTCTGAAAAATCTGGCAACCTAATTTTTAATAAAATGACCATAAAATCCTTATACGGTGTCCAAATTTAACGATTTTTTTTGTTACAAGTCCTTAATTATGATACACATCTAATGCTTCAATCAAAAAATCAATCGTGACTCATTTGTTCAATATGATATCATTTATGCTTGAAGAAACGTCGTCGAAACATAAGAAAAACGAGTGCAGCACATCCCAAAACTATCCAAAACTCACTTGAGGCCCTTGGGATGTCAACCGAAAATTCCAAAGAGTCATATATCATTACCCGAACATAGTCGAACCTCCAGAACACCCAAAACAACACCAAAACACCAAATCAACCTCGAATTCAAGCCTAAGAATTTCTAAACTTTCAACTTTAGCCAATTCAAGCCTAATTATACCACGGACCTCTAAATTACATTCTGAACACACTCCTAAGTCTAAAATCACCCAACAAAGCTAATCGAATCATAAAAATCCAAATTCGGTTACTCATAAGTCAACTTCTGGTTGACTTTTCTAACTAAGAGACTAAGTGTTCATTTCACTCCAAAACTATTCCGAACCCAAACCTACCAACTTGATACAACTCAACACAGCTGAAAAACACGCAAAGAAGTATAAATGGGGGAAACAAGGCTATAACTCTTAGAGCGAACGACCGGATCGTTACATCCTCCTCCTCTTAAACAAACGTTCATCCTCGAGCGAGTCTTAAAACATACCTAGAGTCTCAAATAGGTGAACCTTCAACAAAACTTACTCATCACATTCAAATCAAATGAACTCATCTAGCAGTCACATCATACTCATCACGTATCCATCCAGCCTTGATATCCACTAATAGGGACACTACTGGACATATAGTTCCATAAGGACGCGCTCACATAATCAACACCTCAGTGCGCAATCTACAGTCAAAACCCGGCCTCAAGTCTTCCAGGCAGGCCCAACATCAACAAACAAACATCACATCTCGCACCTCATTCAAGAAATCACAATCCGTTGATGCAAAACTGCTACCAAGCGCTCATGTGCGCATACGAATACGTGGAAGGAATTCAAAAAATTACATTCAAGCTGAATCAATACCGCATGATAAGAATTCAAGAATGTGAAATTTTGCTAGCCTCTCGAAGATAAGTACAGACGTCTCTGTACCGATTCGCAAGACTCCACTAAACCCGCTCATGACTCGCGATACCTATTTAACCTAGGCTCTGATACCAACTTGTCATGACCCAAAATCACACCTTGGTCGTGATGGCACCTATCATGTTACAAGGTAAGACTATTCCCAAAATATTACTACTAAACCGGTTATATGAAATTAATGAAACAATTCAACATTTTAATTTTTCATAAACTAAATCAACTCTAAATATAATAAATATAAAAATATGGAAGCTAGCCCCAAATATTGGGGTATCACTAAATCATGAGCGTCTAAAACTATAAACTAAGATATATAAACTGTCTAATTGTCCAAACGAAGAAATGACAAGATGAGTAACAAGGTCCTGCGGACACTCCCATTTCATTATATCTCGTGGTAGGCGTACCACCCACTCCCATTTCGTTATATCTTGTGGTAAGCGTACCACCCGCTCCCATTTCATGTATCTTGTGGTAGGCGTACCACCTGCTCCCATTTCATTATATCTTGTGGTAGGTGTACCATCCGCTCCCATTTTATTATATCCTATGGTAGGCGTACCACCCGCTCCCATTTCATTATATCTTGTGGTAGGCGTACCACCCGCTCCCATGTACAAGCCAACAATAACCTCAAGGAATCCTGACAAGGGAACAATAATGTGACGACCCAAAGGGCCATCACCTGTTTCCTTACTCATTTTGTGCTTCTGAGGCCATGAAAACCTCATTTGGGGTTGCTTCGATTTACGTGCGCAGTCCAGACGCATAGCCGAAAAGCTTAAATATAAATTCTGTAATAAAAATGCTAAATTTTGATATTAAACTGAATAAATTTGACTTCGGTCAACATTTTAGGTAAACGGAGGATCCATAGGAAAATATGGGACTTGGGCGTATGCCCGGAATTGAATTCCGAGGTCCTAGGCACGAGAAATAGTGGTCTGGTCCTGTGACGACCCAAAGGGGTCATCACCGGATTTCTCTCTTTTTCTGCGCTTCCGAGGCCTTGAAAACTTCAATTTAGTTGCCTCGATTTGTGTGTGCAGTCCGGCACGCGTATCCGAAAAGCTTTTATGTTAAAATATGTTAATTCTATGAAAAATTTGAAGAATTTTGATATTAATATGATTAAAGTTGACTTTGGTCAATATTTTAGGTAAACGGACCCGGACCTGTGATGGGGCGGTCCCGAAGGGTCCGTATAAAAATATAGGACTCAGGCATGTGCCGAGAGTCAAAATCCGAGGTCTAGAATCCGAGTAAAAGAATTTTTTTGTTAAATTATTTTTTGAAACTATTAAGGAAAATGGAAATGAAAAATTGGTTAAAAGACTATGGTATCGGGCTCGTCTTTTGGTTCTGATGCCCGGTACAAGTCTTAAATATGTGTTAAGCATTTTCTGTGAAGTTTGGTCGAAATCAGATGCCATTTGACGTGTTTCAGACCTAAATATCTAATGATTGAAGTTTATGTAATTATAATGAAAAATGATGAATTTGGGGCTTGATTCAATGATTTTGATATTATTTTGGCGATTTGATCGCACAGATAAGTTCGTAAGATGTTGTTGAGTTAGTGTGTGTGATTGGTTAGGAGCCCCGACGGCTCGGGAGTGTTTTCGGAGGTGTTCGGGGTGGTTTTGGACTTAGGATGATAGCATATTTTCTTCAATTTTTGCACAGGCATTCCCTTCTTCGCGTTCGCGGCCTTCAGATCGCGTTCGCGATGCTTCCCGGGTCCCTCCCTTCGCGTTCGCATCACAACCCTTGCGAATGCGTAACTTTACCAGCTTCCTTTATGCGTTCGCGTGGCCCTTCACGCGTCCGCGTATAACAATTCCTGGACCCCCAGCATTTTCTTCTACGCGTTCGCGTTCTTTTTCACGCGTTCGCGATGAATTACCCAGTTTACCCTTTGCGAACGCGGCCCCTTTCCCGCGAACGCGAAGGGCAATTTTGCCCAGTGAATTTTTGAGTTCAACACAGAACCATTACAGAATTATTCCCATTTTTCATAAACCTTGTCTTTTCCACAGCACATAGGCGATTTTTAGAGCTATTCTTCACCAAAGCTTCTTGGGTAAGCATTATCTAACTCGGTTTCTTCTTTTTCTATCATCATTTATCAAATTCCTAGACCTAAATCATGAAATCAAAGTAGGAAATTAAGGGTTTTGGGTAGAGTTAGGGTTTTGAGAATTTTGGGTGATTCAACCTCAATTTGGGGTCGAATCTTAAAACAAATTGCATATTTGAACTCGTGGGATTATGGGTGATTGGGTTTTGGTCCGAGCCTCGTGTTTGGACCATGTGGGCCCGGTGTTGAATTTTGGTAATTTTGGAAGAATGCTAGGAAATTCATATCTAAGCTATGGGATGTTGCCATTGAGTTTTTATTCATACTATTGAATTAATTATGTTTAGATATCATTGTTTCGGAGTCGGATTGTAGAGGAAAGGCGATATTTGAGGATTGATTTCTATTCTTTGGAGCATTCGAGATAAGTGTTTGGTCTAACTTTGGCTTGAGGGAATAGGAGTAGAGTCTTATTTGCTAATTGCTATTTATTGAGTACGCTGTATAGGCATGGTGACGAGTATCTATACACTGGTGTCGAGCATGACCGTGAGTCCTGAATTTCTAAATTATCAAATTCTTAATTGTTGTTTATGAGGACTTGGTTGGAAATCTTTGAACACTGAGCCTGTAATTGTTGAGACTGAGCATTGATTTAAATATGTTATGAAATTGAATAAGTTTGGTCATAGCTGGATCTCCCTTGCCGGGATAGTTTATTAAATTATCTTGTTCCCTTGCTGGGATTATTTTGTGTATTGTGTTGAAAGAAATGGGATCGTGTGGCACGCCGACCACGAGGTATTATGAAATGGGATCGTGTGGCATGCCTAACACTTATATATTATGAAATGGGATCGAGTGGTACGCCTACCACGTGATATTATGAAATGGGAGCGAGTGGTACGCCTACCACGTGATATTATGAAATGGGATCGAGTGGTACGCCTACCACGTGATATTTTGAGAAATGGGATCGAGTTGCACGCCTTCAATGAGAGGAAATTGAAACAAGTGAAAGTATTTTGTTTTCCCTTATTCTGTGTTAGAAGAAATCAGATGTAGTTTCCTTGTTATTCTTGATATTCCGTTTTATCTGCTACCCCATAAGCATGTTCCCCTCCCAGTTTTAATTGTTTACTTTCCGCTATTATTTTGTTGTACTTGTATATATATTTGCACAAGTTTATCTGGTAGTCTGGTCTAGCCTAGTCACTACTTCGCCGGGGTTAGGCCAGGCACTTACCAGCACATGGGGTTGGTTGTGCTGATGCTACACTCTGTGCATCTTTTTGCACAGATCCAGGTGTTGGAGCAGCATTTGAGTAGCAGTAGCATTCTGGGAGCGAGCTTCCAGTCCAGGGACATTCGAGGTGGCCTTGCTGATGTCCACAGGCCCGGAGTCCTTTCTATTTTATTCAGTTTGTTATCAATTGTACCGAAGCAGACAGTTTATGTTTCATTCAAACCTTGTATTTAGCATTCTCTAGATGTTCGTGAGCATTGTGACACTAGTCTTGGGTAGAGGATTTGTTAAACTTCCGCATTTCTTTCAGTTAACTATGTTTGAGACTTTCGCTTTATTATTAAATGTTTCATTATTTCTAATATTGTCGTGGTTCGTTAAAAGAGGTAATTGATAATTGGCTTGCCTAGCTCCTATTAGTAGGTGCCATCACGACTCTCTAGGGTGGGAAATCCGGGTCATGACAGGTCCTAGCCTTGTCACTACTTCGCCGGGATTAGGCTAGGCAGTTACCAGCACATAGGGTCAGTTATGCTGATACTACATTTTGTGCTATTTTGCACAGATCCAAGCTTCGTACATCAGCAGCAGTAGTGAGGGAGCAGGATTTCAGACCAGCGAGACCCGAGGTAGCCTTGCAGGTGTTCGCAGGCCCTGGCGTTTCCTTGCATCTATATTCCTGTTTCTTTCATGTATTTTTGGAGACAGTGTCGAGTTTATTTCTTTCAAACCTTTATGTGTAGTATTCTTAGACCTTCTATGAAACAGTGACACCAGTCTTGGGTAGGGGCTTTTTGTTGAGATTTTTCTGCATTTTATGCTGTTTTCTATAATATTGAGACTTTTTCTTATTATTTAATTTCGTTGCTTTTGTATTATTGCCGATAATTGTTAAAAGGAATTATGTTATTAATGAAAAAGTAATTAAATTTGGCTTGCCTAGCTTCTACGAGTAGGCACCATCACGACTCTCGAGGGTGAAAAATTTGGGTTGTGACAAATAATATCAACAAACATCTCGATAAGGAAACAATGATATCTAAACAATATCCCGGCAAGGGAGAAACAACTACAACCAAACTTGTTACAACATCTAACTACCCCAGCTATAACTAAACTTGTTACAACACCTAACCCGAGGAATCATCAACCTAAGCATCCGTAATATCAAATAAGAACACAATGCAAGGGAACCACAACTCAACAATAGCCCGGCAAGGGGCAACATAATGATCTCTTCTCTTTCTCACTTTTACTTCATGTTTCACTTCACAACTCGAGCCAATGCTCTAGAGTTTCAATTATCACCTATACATTCACAATTCGTTATACAACTAGAGCCAACATTCCTCAATGTTCATAGGTCACGATTCTTTCCACAACTTTTCACAATAAATATAAATCTTCACCAAGGCATCAATAATACAACAAAGTCATGAAAATCACAATATAAGACTCACAATCATGCTTGACACCAACGTATATATACTCGTCACCATGCCTATACGTCGTACTCAACAAGAAGCAAATAACAAATAGGACACAACTCCTAATCCCTCAAGTTAAGGTTAGACCAAACACTTACCTCAAACTTCCACGGCCAACTCAATCTTCAAAAGCCGCCTTTCTTTTCAAATTAGGCTCCAACACAATCGTATCTATGCATAATCGATTTAATAACATCAATAAATTCTAAACAATCCAATTCTAATGCTAATTTATAGCTTTTTAATCATTCTTCCCAAAAATCCAAAAATTGACCTCGGGCCCGCTTGGTCAAAATACGAGGTTCAGACTAAAATCAAATTACCCATTCACCCACGAGCCCAAATATATAATTATTTTCAAAATTCGACCCCAAAACGAGGTCTAAATCACAATTAATCAAAAAGCCCTAGCTCTACCCAAATCCCTAATTTTCTACCCTTATTCACATGATTTAAGCGTAGAAATCTAATGGATGTTAATGGAAATTGAAGAAAATGAGTTAAAGATTACTTTCCCAAGAGATTATGATGAAGAATTGCTTCAAATATCGCCTAAGAGCTTTGGAGAAGAAGAGGTTTCTGAAATTTTTATAAAATTCCGTAAGTGTTCTATTTTTGTGTCTTTAAAATAACTGGGCAAAAATGTGCATCGCATTCGCAATGGGTCAGGCTGCATAAGACTTCGCGTTGCTCGAATTCGCGAAGTAGGAACTGCTCGAGCCTCGCGCTCACGTTCAAGGGATCCCGTTCGCGTAGGGAAGCTTCCCCACCCCTGCCCAGGCCCACTTTGGCCTTTGGATTCGCGTGGCCAGGCTCGCGTTTCGCGAAGGGATGACCCCCCACTGCCTCGCATTCGCGACCTGAGCTACGTGTTCATGTAGAAGGATTTTCCTTCGAGAAAATTAATGCATCGCGTTCGCGTGGGATCTCCCGCGAACGCGATGAAGAAAGTACCAGAATACCAGATCTGCTATTTTCTGCAATTTTTCTTAAGTTCAAAACTTCCCGAAACACATCTGAAACACATCCGATCCCTCGGGGATCCTTACCTTACATAGGTACTAACTCAACAACATCATACGAACTTATCCGTGCGATCAAATCGCCAAAATAACCTCAACAACAACGAATTAAAACTCAAAATAAAAGGATTTTCTCAACTTCATAAAACATCAACTTTAGCAATTTAGGCCCGAATCACGTCAAATGATATCCGTTTTTCATCAAATTTTACAGAAATATCTTAAATCATATGTAAGACATGTACCGAGTGCCGGAACAAAAATACGGGACCGATATTAACATGTTCTAATCAAATTTTATTTCCAATTTCCTTAAACAATTTCAGAAAATAATTTCTTTCAAAAATTCATTTCTCGGGCATGGGACATCAGAATTCGATTCCTGCATACACCCAAGTCCCATATTTTCCTACGGACCCTCCGGGACCATCAAATCATGGGTCCAGGTCTGTTTACCCAAAACGTTGACTGAATTCAAAATAACTCATTTTATAACCAAATTTTATCATTTTTCACAGATTTTCATATTTAAGCTTTTCGGCTGCGCGCCTGGATTGCGCACGTAAATTGAAGTGACTGTATATGAGGTTTTCAAGGCCTTGAAAATATAGAATTTAATTTAAAATAAGTGATGACCGTTTGGGTCATCACACATGTATATATATTAAAAATAAAACATCTCGACTTATATCAATTAATATGTTAGAATTGATTCATAGACTTATAACCTAGTGATGAATAAATGTAATTCATTAATTCTATTATAATACAAATAATAAATATAGTATCATGTACTATAACATGCTATATATGTAGTTAAAGTAGCACGAAGTGTGTGTGTTAGATATATACACATACACACTAACATATACTATAACAAGTTATATATACGTTATAGTATTACGGTGAAGTGTCTGTGTGTATGTGTGTGTCTATATGTATATATATATGTATATATATATATAACCGAAATAGAAAAAGGGTTATTTAATTTTTTTAGAAATAGCGACCAAATTTTGGTCAAACAGTCAAAAAACAACGACCAACATTCATCGGTTTTTCTAAATCCAGAGTCAAAAACGAATATGAATTGGACTTTTAGTTTATGTATTGGAATTTTAGTTTATAAATTGAAATTTTAGGATATCAATTGAACTTTTAGTTTATGTATTGAAATTTTAGTTTATAAATTAAAATTTTAGGATATGAATTGAACTTTTATGGATATAAGTTGAACCTTTAGGATATAAATTGAATATTTAGGATATGAATTGGACTTTTAGTTTATGTATTAAAATTTTAGTTTATAAATTGAAATTTTAGGATATGAATTGAACTTTTAGTTTATGTATTGGAATTTTAATTTATAAATTAAAATTTTAGGATATGAATTGAACTTTTGTGGATATGAGTTGAACCTTTAGAATATGAATTAAACCTTCAGGATATGAATTGAACTTTTAGTTTATGTATTGGAATTTTAGTTTATAAATTAAAATTTTAGGCTATGAATTGAACTTTTGTGGATATGAGTTGAACCTTTAGGATATGGATTGAACCTTTAGTTTATGTATTGAAATTTTAGTTTATAAATTAAAATTTTAGGATCTGAATTGAACTTTTGTGGATATGAGTTGAACCTTTAGGATATGAATTGAACCTTTAGGATATGAATTGAACTTTTAGTTTATGTATTGGAATTTTAGTTTATAAATTTAAATTTTAGGATATGAATTGAACTTTTGTGGATATGAGTTGAACCTTTAGGATATGAATTGAACCTTTAGGATATGAATTGAACTTTTGTGGATATGAGTTGAACCTTTAGGATATGAATTGAACCTTTAGGATATGAATTGGATATTTAGTTTATGCATTAGAATTTTAGTTTATAAATTGAAATTTTAGGATATGAATTGAACTTTTGTGGATATGAGTTGAACCTTTAGGATATGAATTGAACCTTTAGGATATAAGTTGGACTTTTAGTTTATGTATTGGAATTTTAGTTTATAAATTAAAATTTTAGGATATGAATTGAACTTTTGTGGATACGAGTTGAACCTTCAGGATATGAATTGAACCTTTAGGATATGAATTGGACTTTTAGTTTATGTTTTAGAATTTTAATTTAAAAATTAAAATTTTAGGATATGAATTGAACTTTTAGGATATAAATTGAACCTTTAGGATATGAATTGGACTTTTAGTTTATGTATTCGAATTTTAGTTTATAAATTAAAATTTTAGGATATGAATTGGACTTTTAGTTTATGTATTAGAACTTTAGTTTATAAATTGAAATTTTAGGACATGAATTGTATTTTTTGGATATGAGTTGAACCTTTAGGATATGAATTGAAATTTTTGTGTATGAATTTAATGATATGAATTGAACCTTTAGGATATGAATTAAAATTTTGTGGATACGAATTGTAATTTAGGATTGCGGGAGAATTTTGTAGAAGGGGGTGATGACTTTATTAGACATACAATGGAACTTGCCATCATAAAGCTATCTGGTGTCTTTGTGTGATTAACCTCGTAGTACTATTACTCGGGATGAACTTGGATACAGAGAATAACTTGGATACAGTTCCTGACAGGGGTGTGTCTTTGATCAATTGTTGTTCTCATTAGCGACAAAGATGATGAGAAGGCAATAGCATGTGTTTCAAACAGTGATGGTGTAGTTAGGAATTTAATATTTCCTAAGCAGATAAAAGAAGATTTATAGAGGAATTCTCTACTTTATTTTCCATGAGGAAACGAAGTTTAATTGAGAATGACAAGGTTGATGGTAATGGAAAGTTGTCCGTTGCTCATGAAAGTTCAAATAAAACGGGGATCATAAGACTCTGTCATGACAAAGACGAAAGGAAGTTTTATTCTCAACTTTCTTCCAAGTCTGATCCGTACATGCTTAATGGGATTGGTGATATTTCTTCAGATTCAGACAATGATTTGAGTGACAAAAGTACGGAAATGCTAATCAAAAGAATTAAAGGTAAAACGCTTATCTAAGGAAGAGAAGTTTGGAGAAATCTGCTGCCTATAAAGTGCACATAAAGAGCGACCAACTTTGATCGCTATTTTTTAAATTTTAAAATATAATATTTGATTTTCAGACTAAAGTTGGTCGCTATATTTTGATTAATAATAAATAAATACAAAACGTAATTTAAATATAGAGACCAACTTTGGAAGAGGATAGGTTGAAGTAGGAAAAGATAGATACTGCTCATTTAGCCGTTGCATTGTGCCCAAGGAAAAAAGGAAGGACAAGAAGGTGTTACTGGTTTTAGCGGCCAGAAAAGCTTCTTTTGGTTTTCAAAGGAAAATTTCCTTAGCTGCTGTTTAAGACGCTATTTGTTGCGGCATAATGTTTCTGTTTAGAGTTAGTTACGACACCATGTAGGATTTTGGTTAAATCCTTTTTTTAAAAGTGGCTGTTTTATATTGTTGTTATAATCAAGATAGAATTTTACGGCACAAATTGCTTATTTATTCCGCCGCCAGAAAACGATTTATGATTTTTACTTCCCATTTAAAGGCATCGATTGATTTGTCAAACAAATAAACTACTATTTAATATTTTTTTGTTTGATTATATTTATTATGTATTGAAGATTCCTTTATATTAAAAGGAAATCTTGTTAATTAATTAAAGAAGTTAGGCTCATTGTTTGTTCACTTTGAGCCGCAAAACGGAGGTTCTCCTTAAAGTTTGGAACTAGAAACTAATATTTAGTTTTAGGATTAAATTAAAACAAAATAAGATAAAATAAAAGGATTCCGTTTGGATTTGGCACCGCTACTGTAGCGTGCGATTTGGATAAGAATTAAGTATAAAGAACTAAATTTCAAAGCTTTATTTTAGGTTATTGCTTTTGCGGCATAGGATTGTTCTCAAAAAGGTATCCCTAAGAACTTTATTTGTTCTTTCTTTTCAATAACAAATAAACAACTAAAAAATATTGGAAAAAACTTAAGTATAAAGAACTAAATTTCAGGTTTACGATATTCCTTTCGGTGAAAATAAGGTTGAATATTAGTATAGTTGTATATATTTTGTAATAAATAAAGTCGAAGCTTGATGTTGCCAAAATGACCTCTCTTGTAGAGATTTATTTGTTTTGAAATATAAAAGGTTTGTGCGTGTAACTTACGTGGATATCGATCGAAATTAAAGGTCAATGCTTATCAGAATTACAGGTACATATTTTCGTAATAAACGCGTGATAATTATTTGATTTTACGTGTGAATAATAAACCACCCCAAAGGAAGATCTTATATTCGACATCTTCTTTATTATCAGTGTTTGGTTACTACACCAAGATATCAGTTACAAGTTAATATTTTTTCCAAAGATAAAATATTAATGGTGTACCCGGTACCTTGAGACGTGGTTTACCTTTATTCAAATAATTGTAAGTATTATGTGAGTTTATTTTGTTATTTATTGTTCTCTTATACAACTGAAATTTATCCTGCAAATATTACCGCCAACATCAATTCCATTCCTATGTTGAGTGGCACTAACTTCAAGTCATGACAAGATAACATAGTTCTCAGAGTCATGGATCTTGACTTGCGTTAAGGATTGATTCACCACTACCTTTTACAGATAAGAGTCCCTTTAATGAAAAGATGGAGATGGAAAGGTGGGAGAGATCAAATCACATGTGTATGATTATCATGAAGAAAGCCATTCCATAAACATTTAGGGGCACTATGTTCGATAAGGTTAAGACAGCTAAAGAATTTATGGCTGAAATTGAAAAAGTATTTGTCAAGAGTGAGAAGGCTGATATTGGTACACTTTTGACAAGTCTTATTTCTATAATGTATCAAGGCAAAGATAACATCAAGGAGTATATCATGCAAATGTCTCATCTTGCTTCTAAGTTGAAAGCACTTAAGTTAGACCTCTCTGAGGACTTGCTAGTGCATTTAGTTTTTATATTCCTTCCACAACATTTTAGCCAGTTCAGGTGAGCTATAATTGTTAGAAAGAGACTTGGTCTCTAAATGAGCTCATCTCACACTGTGTTGGTCTCTAAAGAAATTCATCGAAATGATGAAGAGTCTTACTATCAATGTGCCATTGGTGGAGGCACTTGAACAAATGCCAGGGTATGCAAAGTTTATGAAGGACTTGGTAACCAAGAAGAGGTTGATGGAGTTTGAAACAATTAAAATTACACATCAAGTAAGTTCTATTGTTCACTCTATCGCCCCAAAACTTGAGGATTCCGGAGCTTTCATTATCCCTTGCACTATCGGTAGTGCGGAATTTGCCAAGGCCCTTCGTGACTTGGGAGCTAGTATTAACTTGATGCCCTATTCAGTTTTCAAGACCTTGGGAATCGGACAACCTAGGCCAACATCCATGAGACTTCAAATGGCGGATCGATCAATGAAGCGTCCCTTGGGCATAATTGATGATGTTCTTGTTCGTGTTGATAAATTCATATTGTCGGCCGACTTTGTCATATTGGATTGTGAGGTGGACTTTGAAGTGACAATCATTCTTGGGAAACCTTTCCTAGCTACGGGGAAGGCATTGGTTGATGTTGAAGTGGGGTGAGTTGACATTCCGTGTGGGAGATGAGAAGGTGGTATTCCATGTGTGCAAATCAATGAGGCAACCCAATAGCACGGAGGTGTGTTCATTTGTGGACATTGTCACATCTGTGATAGTGGATGACACAAGATCCATGATAAATGTTGAAGATCCTCTTGAGGTCGTGCTTCTTAACATGGATGTCAATGATGATGCTGGTAGAGTGGAGTGCGTTAATGAATTGCATGGTATGGGCTCATATTCATATGATCCTAGAAATTTATCTTTGGATCTTGAAAACCGCAAAACTCCACCAACAAAACCATCGATTGAGGAGCCACCAGTGTTGGGGTTGAAGCCACTTCCTCCACACCTCAGGTATGAATTTTTAGGCTCTAATTCAACTTTTCTAGTTATTATTTCTTCTCGCCTAACTACCATGCAGGTTCACGCCACTTTGGCGGTTCTTCAAAAGCGCAAAAAGGCGATTGGATGGACATTGGCCGATATTCGGGGGATAAGCCTCGCATTTTGCATGCATAAAATCATCTTGGAGGAGGATGCAAGGCCTTCACTTGAACATCAAAGAAGACTAAATGAGGCAATGCAAGAAGTGGTAAAGAAAGAGGTTATCAAGTGGCTTGATGCCGGTGTGGTTTATCCGATCTCCGGTAGCTCATGGACCTCTTCGGTCTAATGTGTACCAAAGAAAGGTGGGATGACGGTAGTGACCAATGCCAACAACGAGCTTATTCCTATTCGGATGGTTACGGGTTGGAGAGTTTGTATGGATTACAGGAAGCTTAACAAGGCAAAAACAAAGGATCATTTTCCATTACCATTCCTTGACCAAATGCTCGATCGTCTTGCGGGCTGGGCTTTCTATTGTTTTCTAGATGGTTACTCGGGGTACAATCAAATTCTAATTACCCTGGAGGATCAAGAGAAGACGACCTTTACATGTCCTTATGGCACGTTCGCTTTCTCAAGAATGCCATTTGGACTATGTAATGCTCCAGCAACCTTCCAACGTTGTATGATGGCAATTTTCACCGACATGGTGGAGGATATCTTGGAGGTCTTCATGGATGATTTTAGCATGGTTGGGGATTTGTTTGAGGAATGCTTGGTGAATTTGGATAGGGTATTGGCTAGATGCGAAGAAACCAAACTTGTGCTCAACTGGGAAAAATGCTATTTTATGGTAGAAGAGGGTATAGTGTTCGGTCACAAAATCTCAAGGCAAGGAATTGAAGTTGATAAGGCAAAAATTGAGGTCATTTTGAGGCTTTCTCCCCCTACTTCTGTCAAAGGGGTGAGGAGTTTTCTTGGGCATGCCGGGTTTTACCGGTGATTTATTAAAGACTTCTCGAAAGTTGTGAACCCACTTTGCAAATTGTTAGAGAAAGAAGCCAAGTTCATCTTTGACAAAAAATGCATGGAGGCTTTTGAGCTTTTGAAGCACAAGTTGACTACAACTCCTATCATCACCGCACCTAATTGGGATTTTTCCTTTGAACTTATGTGTGACGCAAGTGATGTGGCGGTAGGGGCGGTGTTAGGTTAATGGATCAACAAGATGTTCCATCCCGTGTATTATGCTAGCAAAACGATGAATGAAGCCCAAAGAAATTATACGGTGACGGAGAAAGAGCTATTGGCTATTGTGTTTGCCTTGGAGAAATTTCGACCTTATCTTATGAGGGCAAAGGTGATTGTGCACACGGACCATGCCGCCCTTAGGTATTTGATGACCAAAAAGGACTCTAAAGCAAGATTGATGAGATGGGTGTTACTTATTCAAGAATTTGATTTGGAAATAGTGGACCGGAAGGGAAGTGAGAATCAAGTTGCGGACCATTTGTCCCGGTTGGAAGAAGAAGGGATTCCATGTGATGGCATTGAGATAAATGATACATTCCCCGATGAGCAACTTCTCTCTGTTTCTATGTGTGATATGCCTTGGTTCGCTGACATCACCAACTTCATTGTGATCGGAAATGTCCCGTGTGAGCTCTCTTCCAACCAAAGGAAGAAACTCAAGCGGGATAGCTTGGATTTTTATTGGGATGATCCGTATTTGTTTAAAATTTGCACGGATGGTGTGAGAAGAAGATGCGTCCCTGAAGGTGAACAATTGAGCATATTGGAGGCTTGTCACTCCTCTCCCTATGACGGCCATCATGGAGGGGTGAGGACGGCTTCAAAGGTTTTGAGTTACGATTTCTATTGGCCGACGTTGTTTAAGGATGCTAGTGACTTGGTAAAGAGATGTGATGCTTGTCAAAGAGCCAGCAGAATTTCGAAAAAAGATGAGATGCCTCTCAATACGATTCTCGAGGTGGATATTTTTTATGTTTGGGTCATTGATTTCATGGGTCCGTTCGTGAGCTCTTGTGGGAACACTTATATTCTTGTAGCGGTGGACTATGTTTCAAAGTGGGTTAAAGTCGTGGCTTTACCCAACAACGAAGCCTGGAGTGTTGTGGCATTCTTGAAAAAGAGTATCTTCACAAGGTTTGGCACCCCTCGTGCTATCATTAGTGATGGGGGGTCCCACTTTTGCAACAAGGCTTTTGACTCATTGCTTGCTAAATATGGAGTAAATCACAAAGTGACCACCCCCTATCATCCTCAAGCTAGTAGTCAAATGGAAGTCTCCAATCGGGAAATAAAGAGTATCTTGTCCAAAACGGTAAATACTAATAGGACCGATTGGTCGAAGATATTGGATGATGCTCTATGGGCCTATCGGACGGCTTACAACACCCCAATCGGTATGTCTCTATATCGGTTGGTGTTTGGTAAAGTTTGCCATCTTCCAGTGGAATTGGAGCACAAGGCTATGTGGGCATTGAGAAAGTTAAACTTGGAATGTTATTGTAACGACCCGGCCGGTCGTTTTTGGAATTTATGCCCCGATCCCCCATTAACTGCTTCCCCTAAGGTCAATTCTATTATTTTGGTTTGCCGGGACGTTTGGTGTCAGGATTTAGAGTGTTTGACACTTAGTCCCTAAATGAGAGCTTAAGAGTTAAAAAATGGTCCGTAATCGGAACAGTGTAAAGACGGCCTCGAAATGGAAATCTGATGGTTCTGTTAGCTCCGTTAGGTGATTTCGGGGTTGGGAGCGTGTTCGGAATGTATTTTGGAAGTCTGTGGCTCATTTAGGCTAGGAATGCCGAAAGTTAGTATTTTGGCGATTTCCAGTAGATAGGTGAAATTTTTATCCGAGGGTCGGAATGGAATTCCAGAAGTTGCTGTAGCACCGTCATATCAATTGAAATGTGCGTGCAAAATTTCATGTCATTTGGACGTGGTTTGGTCGGGCTTTTTATCGAATGCGTGTTTTTAAAGTTTTAAAAGAACTTAGGTTTGAATTCGATGTAATTTGAAGATTTTGATGTTAGTCGAGGTGTTTTAATAATTGGAACAAGTTTTAATGACGTTATAGGGTGTATTGGTATTTTTGTTTGAGGTCCCGGGGGCCTCGGGATGAATTCGAATGGCTAAACGGAGAATTTTTGGACTTATGAAGATTTTAGGCCTGCTGCTTCTGATATTTTCGCTTCTGCGGTTTTAGAGTCGCAGAAGCGTAGCCGCATAAGCGGCCAGGCAGTCGCATAAGCGGAAATGGGCGTTTGGCCAGGAACCGCAGAAGCGGAGATTGTTCCGCTGAAGCGGACTCGCTTCTGCGATGGGAAGACCGCATAAACGATTTGTTGGGCTCTGAAGGAGACCGCAGAAGCGGTTGGTTTTTCTGCAAAAGCGGGACCGCAGAAGCTGTCCCTGGACCGCAGAAGCGGAAAATGGCCTGGGCGGAATGTTTAAGTTTTGGAAATGGGACTTCGTTCCCATTTCCCATTTTTAACGATTTGGAGCTCCGTTTGGGCTATTTTTGGATAGATTTTCTTGGAGAACAATGGGGTAAGTGTTCTTAACTCAATTTTGGTTTTATAACTCGAATCTATTACAAGTGTTGGCGTTTAATCTGAGGATTTTGTTGAAAAGGGCTAGAAACCCCTCTTGGATAGAATCACTAATTTGAAGGTCGAAATGATATGGGAATTTTGTAATTTT
>MU714828.1:37692-104426 GCA_026770625.1 Nicotiana glauca
TAAATTTTTACTTATAATACTTAAACTGAGTTTCTTCCGTATTTGCTTCATTCTACTTGTTATTATAGCCTCTGCTAGTATAGAAAAGTATGATTTGTTGATCCAAATTGCCAATTTGCTTAATTTGCCTTAATTGTAATTACGTGAAACATGTTAGGCCAGAATTATTGTTGCCTTGTATTGTTGCACTTCAATTCCTGGATATTTCTCTGATTTTGGCTACATATTTATATTTGGGACTACAGGTTTGATTCCTGGGAGATCCCCCTGCATATTTATTTTGGGACTACGGGACGGTATCCCAGGAGATCCCCCTGCACTTTAATTTTGGGACTATGGGACGGTATCCCGGGAGATCCCCCTGCACTTTTATTTTGGGACTACGGGACGGTATCCCGGGAGATCCCCCTGCACTTTTATTTTGGGACTACGGGACGGTATCCCGGGAGATCCCATGTACTTTTATTTTGGGACTACGGGACGGTATCCCGGGAGATCCCTGCACTTTTATTTTGGGACTACGGGACGGTATCCCGGGAGATCCCCCTTCACTTTTATTTTGGGACTACGGGACGGTATCCCGAGAGATCCCCCTGCACTTTTATGATTGGACTACGGGACGGTCTCCCGGGAGATCCTTTGATACTGGTACGAGAGTTGGACTACGGGACGGTATCCCGGGAGAGCCATTGGACAATTGAGGAGAGGGCTACAGGATAGTATCCTGGGAGACCCTCATTGGTATTTGAGATCGAGTTGTGTTTACCCAGTGTCTCTGCTTTATCCTGGTAATTATTATTATTTCGTTGATTTGCCTTATTATACTGTTGCGTTTATTATTTCATGTGACATCAACAGCTATTTTACCTTTTAGTCTTTGAATGAAGGCTCATCTATACGAAGGTGTACAAGAATATTTATCGTTAAAAAAAAAGTGCAAAAGTAAGGGCAAAATGAGACTTGCAAAAAGGATTTCAAGTCTTTCCATTACCAATACAAGGACGCTGTGGAAATAAAGGAAATAGTCCCGGTTTTTTCGTGAACATAAACATAGCTAAAAGTCAATTCTTTAGACCACACAATGCAATACAGCTCGCCGAAAAGAACTTAAAATTCCAAAACTACCCTTGGAATAGATGTTAATTCAAGGAGGCACACGACGATGAGGTGCTTTGCTTTCCTTTATGTATAATAGTAAAGTAAAGTAACATAACACATACTAACTGTCATGGGCTGCTTTCCACACACGCCTCATGACCCCTTGGCCGCGCCCCATGGCGGCCTATCAAGCCTCCCAATGCCTAGCGCCATGGTAGGCCCCGTGGTCTTGGCTGCGCAAGCGACAAGCGCGCATGTGCCTCTGTCGCCCCACCGATGCCTCTCGCCAGCGCCCAGTGGATGGCCAATGACAACAGCGTCGCGCGCCCTGACAATGCCGCGCGCGCACATCCTGATGCCTCGCCGGCGCCCAGTGGCAGGCCCATTCCAACAACGCCTCGCGCCCAGACCCTGATGCCAAGCACCAGCGCCCAGCCTCAGGCAAACATATCAAGTGTCGCGTGCGCCACCAGCACCGCGCACGCAGACCCTGTCCCGCAAGACCAAGTTGCTTCCATCGGACTTAGTTGTACATTGTAATAAACTAAGTCCTTTTCATTGTATTGTTCTAGGCTAGTTTACATCATTTTCATTCAGTATGCTTTTACAGCTTTCATAGGGCTAGTCTTGTAACTTTGGTTTTTATTTTTTAAGCATTATTAGGGGGTACCAAGCATTCAAAACATTTTCAGCAATCAATTCTCTATACTGGTGTCTCTACCCCTCGACACCGCTTTTTTTGTAATCATCATCATCATCATCAATAAAATCATCATCATCATTCAAAACCCAATTCACTCTCAAGCTTCCGCAATTGCCATTGACATTGGTTTTTCCCGCACGGCACTGACGCTCTAGTCTAGCGTGCGGCGGGGGACCTCATTGGCGGACGGCAACCGCACTGACATCGGTTGCCTAGCCTTACATTGCCCTTCCAAAGAACATCAGGAAGGCGCCGCGTAACAGTTGGTATCAGAGCATAGGCTCAACATCGGACGAGGGAACATATTTGCCATCATCACCATTTCTGACCATGGTGAATTATGGGGAGCGTCTGGACTCCCTAGAAGAGACGGTTGACCGACTACGACCCATCATTGAATCGGTGCCTGATCTAAACACCAGCCTAGTGCAAAGGTTGGATGACCTGGACCGCAGCATGCGGCAGGCCGAAAATGACATTGCAAACATCAGTTGTGACTCTGAGGACGACAAGCAAGCGGCAGCCATTGAAACTGCCAATATTCATGGCAAATTTGAGGACCTCATACAGGAGCGTGCCGACGATTTGGCACATCGGGAACAGGAGGCAGACAGACTAACTGCCATGCAGCAAACCATAGACGACTTGACAGGCCAGCTCAATGTTGTCAATGCTTCCTTACAGAGCCTACTTCGAGGAGGCGACAACCACATCAGGGGTGCTGCAAACCCCAACATAATTCCACACAAACTTAAGATACCGGAGCCCATACCATATGACGGATCCCGGGATGCTAAAGAAGTGGACAACTTCATCTTCGACGTCGAACAATACTTCGACGCCGTAGGCCATTTGGAGAAATCCAAAAAGGTAGCAACAGCTGCCATGTATCTTCAGGGCGATGCCAAACTTTGGTGGCGGGTCAAATACGAAGCTATCAAGGCCGGTGAAGATACCCTCCAGACATGGGATGAATTAAAGGCATCCATACGCCTGCAGTTCTTCCCCGAAAATATTGAATACAATGCAAGGAGAAAGCTATGGGAGCTCCGCCACACCAAATAAGTGAGGGAGTACGTGCGCGAATTCTCCGCACTCATGCTGAACATACGCGACATGGGGGACAAAGACAAACTCCTCGCATTCATTGAAGGTTTGAAACCTCATGCTCGTATGGAACTACAGAGGCAACGGGTAAACACCCTGCCCAAGGCCATTCAAGCTGCTGAATGCCTTGGCGATTATCATTTAGGAACTCAGAACGACAGGCCCCAGCCGCCTGTCCGAGAGGGATTCGGTGGGAACCAACCTAGGCATGGTGGCCCAAGCAAAAGTGGGGGAGATCGGAGTGCATCCAGGACTAAGACTCCTCCCTCCAACAGCAACAACGCATCTATCAACATCAATCAGGGGAGAAAGCCTCCCTCGGAATGCCGTCATTGCGGTGGGGCACATTGGAACAATGAATGCCCAAACATAAAGGTCAATGCTCAGCAAACTGTCGAGGATGAGACAGATGCATCTGACACATCAGAATCAGACCAGGTAGGCGCCTTCAATGCACTTGTTGGCTCTATCCCACATGCCTTAGCGGGGATCGGTGCATGTCCTCCTAAGAAGATCTCAGCCCCAATCACAAAGAAGAGGAAAGAAAAGATGGATGAAGGACCTCCTAAGCAAGCGAGGCCCCTAATGTTCGTCGAGCTCAAAGTGAATGGCCATCCCATTCACGCATTGATAGACACGGGTGCTACCCATAACTACTTGGACTCAACCCAGGTAGAGCGCCTTGGTCTAGTCATCAAGAAGAGTAGAGGCCGCGTCAAGGCCATCAACTCGCCGCCCCAGACATTGGGCGGAACAGCCACAAATGTCCCAGTGAAACTTGGCCCATACAAAGGAAGCATCGACTTGCGCATCGCAACCATAGATGACTTCAACATGATAGTGGGTTTGGAGTTCATGAGGCAAACCAACACCATCCCGGTGCCATATGCCAACATGCTCCTCATGATGGGAGAAAACGGGTCCAAGCCCTGCACCATACCATGCTTTCCCATTAAGACAGCCGCTGGAAACATCTCGGCCATGCAGTTGGAGAAGATAGCTGACAGACATGAACCCCAGGTTCCTGCTACCCTTCCCAACAACAAACAACCATCATGTCCCCGACCACAAAAGACGAGCGACGCTTATCAGCGTCTGAAGACTTGTCAGCCATGCCACAAGAACAAGTCGGATCACTCATCTCAAAAGGGACCCTTGCAGCCATCACATGTCCCGCAGAGACCATGGGAAAGTGTTTCGCTCAGATCCATCACAGGATTGCCTCAAGTAGGGAATCTTGCATCCATCATGGTTGTCATAGATCAATTCTCAAACTATGCATCCCTCATAGCAGCCCCGCAGAACATCTCAGCAGAAGATGCAGCCAGACTCTTCTTCTCGCACATCATCAAACATTGGGGCATGCCCAAACACATTGTTAGTGGGCGCGACTCACGTTTCACTAGCAACTTCTGGACCCATCTATTCAGGAGCTTTGGGTCAACAGTGAGTCACAACTCAGACATCCATCCATCATCGGATTGCCAGACAGACCGGCTCAATGACATGCTGAAGGAATAACTTCGCAACTTTGCAACCGGATCACAGAAGCATTGGGTGAAGCTCTTGGATGTTGCTCAACTGTGTTTCAATTCTCACAAGGGCCTTCATACAAACCATACCCCTTTTGAACTTGTTACCGGACAACAACTGCTTCTCCCTCAAACCGAGAATGCATCCATCATGCCCAAATCGCCTCGAGCTGCCAGCTTCTCGAGCGAATGGGAGCGCAACATGGAGATACTGCGGAGCTATCTCGTCAAAGCCCAAGAGCGAGCAAAAAGGTTCACCGAACATAATCTTTGCTTTACCCATCATCAAACAGGGGACAAAGTAATGTTATACATCCCAAAGCGGTACTTGTTCGTAGAGAGGACCCATGACCCTCGCCTGCAACAAAAATACGTCGGGCCCCTGTCCATCCAAAAACGCATTGGGAAAACCTCATATCAGGTGAAAACCCCGTCATGGTGGAAGATCCATCCAGTCTTCCACGCCAGCCGAATGACATTATTGCTTTGCTACCAAAGCAAGCTCAAAGAACAGAGGGGCACAAACCTCACAGAATCGAGGGGCGCAAACCTCCCAGAACAGAGGGGCGCAAACCTCCCAGACATCAACCATCATCATCAGAACATCCATCATCATCATCCTGATAAGGCTCCGAGGACGGTGCCAACTCAGGTGGGGGAGAATGTCATGGGCTATTTTCCACACACGCCTCATGACCCCTTGGCCGCGCCCCATGGCGGCCTAGCAAGCCTCCCAATGCCTAGCGCCATGGTCGGCCCCGTGGTCTTGGCTGCGGCAAGCGCGCATGTGCCTCTATCGCCCCACCGATGCCTCTCGCCAGCGCTCAGTGGCTGGCCAATGACAACAGCGCCGCGTGCCCTGACAATGCCGCGCGCGCACATCCTGATGTCTCGCCGGCGCCCAACGGCAGGCCCATTCCAACAGCGCCTCACGCCCAGACCCTGATGCCAAGCACCAGCGCCCAGCCTCAGGCGAACATATCAAGTGTCGCGTGCGCCACCAGCACTGTGCGCGCAGACCCTGTCCCGCAAGACCAAGTTGCTGCCATCGGACTTAGTTGTACATTGTAATAAACTAAGTCCTTTTCATTGTATTGTTCTAGGCTAGTTTACATCATTTTCATTCAGTATGCTTTTACAGCTTTCATAGGGCTAGTCTTGTAACTTTGGTTTTTATTTTTTAAGCATTATTAGGGGGTACCAAGCATTCAAAACATTTTTAGCAATCAATTCTCTATACTGGTGTCTCTACCCCTCGACACCGCTTTTTTTGTAATCATCATCATCATCATCAATAAAATCATTATCATCATTCAAAACCCAATTCACTCTCAAGCTTCCGCAATTGCCATTGACATTGGTTTTTCCCGCACGGCACTGACGCTCTAGTCTAGCGTGCGGCGGGGGACCTCATTGGCGGACGGCAACCGCACTGACATTAGTTGCCTAGCCTTACGTTGCCCTTCCAAAGAACATCTGGAAGGCGCCGCGTAACATACCACATACCACATACCACTCTTCCTGCAATCCAATATCTCTGTGCGAGTCGCTCGTGTAATTATTTGTACCCACAATTGCACACAAAGTGCTCGACAAATTGTGCCACTGAGTGAGTTGCTCGAGTTCTGTGATCATTATGAGTAGTTTGCACAGTGAAGATGATTCTTTGGTATTTTCTGCTTTTTCGTTCGATTCCAAATATATAGTGGAAACATCAATAACAAACCCCGACATTGATAGCAAAGCTTCACTCACCAAAATGATAAACATGTCGCAATGAAAGGTATAGAACTTGACTAATGATCACTTTTAACATTCACTCTGGAAGTTGGCAAGTATCTCTTGTTTACTCATGCCATTGGATTTAACTTTTGAAATAGATTTGAGCTGTGAATCGATGTGGAGAAATTCAGAAAGAATGATGATACGCCTTTAGGGAGCATTAAGTTGATAAACGAAGGAGAAAATTGCAAATTTGCTTGCTGAACAGTAGCTTGGCCTTGAAAATTTTCCAACGATAGTAATCTAATTTTGTTCTAAGCTGAGCGTTATTGAAGAAGAGCTTATGAGATAAATTAATTTCCCTGGTACAGAGAAATATTCATATTTGATTCTAATGTTGGTATGTTTCAAATATTCTCATGCACATAAGGAGGGGATTGTTGTTTTAGATGACTTGAGATGACTAAGATGCTGATTGGATGGACTGACACGGTTTATACAGTAGGTACTATACTCTGAAATATGAACAGTTTACTGGAGCTTTTAATGCATCAGTGGCATCCAGCAGAGAGTATTCAGGAGTTGAGGTTTATGGTTCCTACCGTAATTTTAGATTAATATGCAATAATGACTGGTTCACAGTTAGATATTTACAAATATTTAGTGAATTTTTAATGTAAATACAGGATCTACGCAAAAGTCACTGGATTCCCGCGAACCCGTATTGTACCTCTAGATCTGCCCCTGGCATCAAGTGACAAAAAGAATTACAGCTGCATGATCCTGATGAAAGTATTGAGTGCTGGGAATCTCATCTAAAGTCAATTAATTCAGTCGACTGGTTTCAAAGCTAAAGAATTCGAGATAGAACTACTAAGGTTTTTTCTGAAAAATGCACGGATATTAGAAAATCTGACGATTGTTTGGGAGACCAATGCCCATAAATCAGAAGAGACATCAAAGGAGATTCTAAAGTTCCTAGAATGTCTTCTCATGTCGTTCTGATATTTCTCGATGCCAAGCCTGGTGCCAAACCAAGATCTCGCAACTGGTACGATGGATATTTAAATTGACAAGATTACCGCCAAGGGGGTTCATAAAGAAAAAAGTTAGAAAGGTTGTAGCTAGTGGGAATCAATAAACTTACAAATGTTTTATTGATTTCAGCCTTTTTTCATAGCTTAGTTCAGTTACAAGATGAAGTTCATTTGCTTTATCATCTCCATTTTCTTATCATCACAAGAATTAGCTATTATGAGAAAAGGGAGTAGCTTTTATATATAAGGTGATATTCCAATAACCACCAAATTCAGCAAATGGAGTTTGAGTAATAATTGCAATCTTTTTCATTTTCAATGAGAAACTTTCCATACCTGAAGGTATCTGGACAGTCATCTCTGCAGTACTGAATGAATAAATAGAGGATATAACATCACTGAATTCTTCCTAACTGCCAATCAAACGAAAACAAATAGGAAAACGACAAAGACTTGATGTTGTTATATCCATATATTACTCTAACACACCCCTTAGATTGAGGCCAATAATGGCTCAACTATTTAATCTAAAGTCTAAAATGCAACAGAGCAGAAGTGTCATCCAGCCCTTTGTTACTGTAATAAGTAGTGTACTCCTTAATTGTGGTTTCCTTGTACTTTCGAGGATTATGTTCTGATATCAACTCCTGGATAGGTCCATATAACCTTTCTGTTGGAAAAAAACTTGTCGTGCAAAAGCATGCAACTGATACCCTTGGACCAACCTTATTTGCCAATACTCTATGTTCAACACTTTTGAACTTGTCATTTGATATAAGCTGAAAATGACACAGCCAAAAATCAAGGATCAACTTTCTGATTTTGTTTATAATTATCTAAAACTTATATTACATGCTGATAAGACAAGTATGTATCTGTTACAGCTACACAAAAATCTAAGCAAGCTCTTTAGGGGTCGTTTCGTAGCTGGTTACAGGGTAAGTTATTACTGTATTGGGAGTAACATAACTAAGCTCCGGGAGGGATTAAAGAAATGTAACACTTGCCTGAAGAAGATCTCCAATATTGACCACGAGAGCTCCGGGAGTAGGGGGAACATCTACCCAATGGTTTTGATGTAGAACTTGGAGGCCGCCTATATTGTCTTGGAGAAGCACGGTGAGGAAGTTACTGTCAGCATGCTTCCCAGCGCCTAGAGTAAGTTCTGGTTGTGGGCATGCTGGATAATAATTGCCTAAGGCCATAAGCCCCTCGCTACAGCCCATATCGTTGAGGTGATTTGGTTTGAGGCCAAGAGCCTCAGACAATAGTTCAAATATAGTGTATGCTAGTTTTATCACTTGGTTTGTGTACACAAAGAGAATATCCCTACAACAGATACACAATAAGCAAATAATGACATAAAACATTGAAAATTTGAGAACATCATGTGTCGATATTGATCAAGTAATACCTGCAGACAGAGGGAAATTCTTCAGGATTGGGAGGTATAGGAGCTACTGTGGCATAAAAAGTGTCCCTCCAGTTGGTTACTGGTGCTTTAAACAGATCAAAATTGCTGTTGAATAAAAATCCTTTTGTGAAGTCTCGCGAATACCATTGCTTCTTCACCTCAGTATCTTGTTCAAAGAACCTGATAACTCCATCTTTCATTTCCTCCATAACATGACTAGGAATCCCATGATTGATCACTTGAAAGAAACCCCAACTGCCCGATGCACGAACAACTTGCTGGACTATATTCTTTCGCTTGGCCTGATCTTCCTTGACGCGATCAAGATCGATAACTGGAAAAGTAAATTCCTTGTTGCTGGGAATTGCTGCCTCTTCTCTCTGTGGTGGTTGAACAAAAATTGTTGGTACGTTGGTGATACCTGCATCCACTAGTCCCTTAACGCCGGCTTTCGTCTCATCAAAGGCTTGCAGTTCAGCTTTTCTGTCATACTTATCTGTGTACATCATCTCCATTTTTCTTATTCCTTTGGAACTATCTGTACTTGTTAGCTTGTCTAAATGTGAGATTTCAAAGTTAAATTTCCTTCAAATGGTATTGAATAACTTGTAGTAAAAGCTAACATTTATGACAAGTAATTAACAGATATTGTGGCTAAGAATTGATGAAATGTTTGTCAGAGTCCAGATATTTCAGGTTCAAAATAAACGTGTCAATGTCATAGTCACAATTTCATTTATCATCTTAAGTATCATCAGATGACAAATGTAACTACTTCAAGGTTGTGGTCTACAAAGCAATGAAGGAAGAGGAACACATCATTAGTATTACTACCACCACCAACAACAAGCTCATTGAGTTCATACAAATAGGGTCTGGGGAGGGTAGTGTGTACATTACCTTACCCCTATCGTAGAGAACAGAGAAGTTATTCCCGATAAACCCTCGGCTAAAAATGAGATGAAAAGAATTAGTGCAACAAGTGGTAACAACAAAATGGTATCAAGAAAACTAAAATGAATGAATGCAATCAAACAGTAAATAGTAACCATGTATATCTTTGAAATCTTGGAAATATATCTGGCTTGGTTTTGATTTTCATTTTTTCCTCACTAAACACATTATTATAATTAGCGGTGTACATGAATGAACCGAGTTGATTCGGTTTCTATCAAAACCAAACCAAGCTAACAATATCGGTTTGGATTGGTTCAGTTTTGTCAGATTTTTCGGTTTTTCGGATTTTTTTTTGTTACATGAATATTATTTCAATCTTACTTAGTTAAATTTTTGATAAGTAAATATATGTTTAGTAAAAAATAAAAAAATTAGTAAACATGTTATCTATTAAAATATTCTTATGAGAGAATTTTCTTAGTAACACATACATAATAGTTATTTTTTTGTCGTCTCATAATAACTTTTACTCGATGTACACTTCCAAGGTTAACTGAATTTAATAATTAAGCATAAAAATTAATATGATACCTAAATTATGTTTTATTTAATTTTAAATTATCGAAATACCACTTCTAATTCGAAAAAGATATATGAATTTAATAGATCTTGGCAAATGAATATGGAAGAACAAAGAAATCGATGCATTTCAATAACAGTTGATAAGAAAGTGATCGTACAATCTATTATTTAAAGTTAATAAAAATTGAGCTCTTCATATTCTATTAAATATTACATCCCATAAGAGAATCCCAAAATATTTATAGACATTTTCTTAAAGAGAAGTCTATATTTATATGTTGGTTTGGTTTGGGTTTTTTTATTCAATCCCAAAACCAAACCTAATCGGGTTTTTTAATCGATTTGGTGCGATTTTCCGGTTCGGTTTATACATCGCTAATTATAATCTATATTTGATTCACATTCTGGAACAAATAGGATTCTTTTCTGTAATAAATGAGTTTAAATCAGGTACAACAAGAAACCATACTGATTATTCATTTGAATATGGCATAATGTCTATTTTGCAATTACATAATTAAAAAGCATTTGAAAAGGTTTCCTGGAAATCTCCTCCTTTCCTTGACATAAACTCCACCTTGTGTGAGCTTCACATTGCCGATCCCAAGCTCGGATAAAGGATTTGTCTGGTAAGTTTGACAGACAACGTAAAACTAGTCAATTTATGATAAATCTTCATATTACAGAATATATATAAATGGAGTGACATAGTCGGTGAGGATTTATATAATCGACTCAGACTTGCTTTAGAGCCCGTTTGGCTTAGCTGATTTAGAGCAGCTAATAAACATATGTGGTGAAAAGCACTTTTAAGTGCCGAAACTGATTTAAAAAATAAGCAGTTACGTATTTGGATAAAAGTGCTAAAATTAATAATAAGCAGCTAAAAAATTGGGTATAGAAAGAGTTTTGTTTAAAAAGAAGTATTTTAGGGATAAAATAGTAAATATTTTGGTCAAACCTAAAGTGCTTATAAGCTGAAATTTGATAAGTTGGGGGAGACCAACTTATGGCTTTTGGCTTATTTTTGGCTTATAAGCACTAACTTATAAGCACTTTTAATTTTACCAAACGCGTAGATAAGCCAAAAAGTACTCATAAGCCAGTTTGACCAACTTATAAGCTTAGCCAAACATCCTCTTAGATTGCAGCATATTATTATTGTTGTAGGTTCACTTCTTCCTCAACCATCACTTAACTTTAGAAGATTTGCTTCTTATAATAAGTACTTTGTATTTATTCCCTCTATAGTTGATAATGGCTAATTACATGTACTGAAGAAGCATGTCATTGATACCATTGGACCAATGCAACAACAACAATAACAACCCACCTTATTGGACCAATGCAGTTTGTCAATATCCTATGTTCCACTCTTCTAAATTTTCAATTTGAGATTAGCTGAATATTAGTAAACGACGTAGTATTCTTCTATCTCTGCGTTAGTCGGATTTGTACTCCCAATTGCACACAAAATGCTCGACAAATTGTCCCACTGAGTTAGTTGCTCGAGTTCTGTGATCATTATGAGTAGTTTACACAGTGACGATGATTCTTTGGGATTTTCTGATTTTTCGTTCGATTCCAAAGATATAGTGGAAATATTAATAACAAACCCCGACATTGATAACAAAGCTTCACTCACCAATGATCACTTTTAACTTTTAACATTTACTCTCGAAGTTGGCAAGTATCTATTGTTTACTCATGACATTGGATTTATCTTTATAAATAGATGCTGTGAATCGATGTGGAGAAACTCAGAAAAGAATGATGATACAGCTTTAGGGAGCACTAAGTTGATAACCGAAGGAGAAAACTGTTTAAATCTGGTGCTGACAGTAGCTTGGCCTTGAAAATTTTCCAGCAATATTAATTTAAATTTTGTTCTAAGCTGGGCGTTATTGCAGAAAGAGCTTATGAGATAAAATCATTTCCCTTGTACATAGAAATATTCATATTTGATTCTAATGTTGGTATATTCTCATGCACATAAGGAGGGGATTGTTGTTTTAGATGACTTGAGATGTTAATTGGATGGATATAATATAACATCACTGAATGCATCTTAACTACCAATCAAACGAAAACAAACGGAAAAATAACAAAGACACGATGTTGTTATATTCATACATGGTTCTACAAACCTTATTTGCCACCATATCTATCATCTTCAGAATTACTCCAACACACCCCTTATATAATGGCTCAACTATTTAGCCTGAATTCTATAATGCAACAGTGCAGAAGTGCCATCCAGCCCTTTGTTATTGAAATAAGTTTTGTACTCCTTAATTGTGGTTTCCTTGTACTTACGAGGATTATGTTCTGATATCAATTCCGGGATAGGTCCAAATAACCTTTCTGATGGAAGAAAATTTGTCGTGAAAAAGCATGCCACTGATACCCTTGGACCAACCCTATTTGCCAATACTCTATGTTCAACACTTTTGAACTTGTCATTTGATATAAGCTGAAAATGACAGAGCCAAAAATCATGGATCAACCATGCGTTTCTATTTTTGTTTATAATCATACAAAACTTATGTTATGCTGATAACGTGAGGGATGTAACACTTGCCTGAAGAAGATCACCAATATTGACAACGAGAGCTCCTGGAGTAGGGGGAACATTTACCCAATGGTTTTGATGTACAACTTGGAGGCCGCCAATATTGTCTTGGAGAAGCACAGTGAGGAAGCTGCTATCAGCATGCTTACTGGTGCCTAGGGTAAGTTCTGGTTGCGGGCATGCCGGATAATAATGGCCTATAGCAAAAAGCCCCTCGGTACAACCCATATCCTTGAGGTCATTTGGTTTGAGATCAAGAGCCTCTGACAGTAGTTCAAATAGAGTGTTTCCTAGTTTCATCACTTGGTTTGTGTATTCAAAGAGAATATCCCTATCGCAGGTACACAATAAGCAAATTATGACATATCACATTAAAATTTTGAGAATTAATATGAGTCAAATGGGCGAGTTTAGCCTGACTTTAGGCAGGTCAGAGTCAATAAATGATCCGCACAAAAGTTACTTGGGCTGAGATGGGCTGGTTCAAGATGGGCTAAAATTTGGGTCATAGCCCAACCCACCCAACTCTTACCAAACTTTACTTAATATGAGTTGTTTACTTATAATTATTACTAAATAAGACTTTTTTTTCTTTTGTTATGTTCATATATAATATATCAAACAAAAAAAATATATATTTCTAAGATATTTTATCAAAGTTACTCATGGATCAATTTGGGCTAAAAATAAGCTCAAATAGGTTGTGATGGGTTGGGTCAAGATGGTTGAATTCAATAAATGAATAGATCAATAACCAGCCGAACGTTGGGCAGGCTGAGCGGGCCATTTGGGCTTGGGCTAAATTTGACAACCCAAATTCCTACAACTTATACGTAAACTCTCGATCTTTTCAATTACGAATGTGAGACTTTGTTCGTACATCCAACAATATTAAATTTGAGAATATCTTGTTTCTATATTGATAAAAAAATACCTGCAGACAGGGGGGAATTCTTCAGGATTGGGAGGTATAGGAGCTACTGTGGCATTAAAAGTGTCCCTCCAGTTGGTTACTGGTGCTCTAAACAGATCAAAATTGCTGTTGAATATAAACTGTTTTGTGAAGTCTCGCGAATACCATTGCTTCTTCACCTCAGTATCTTGTTCAAAGAACCTGATAACTCCATCTTTCATTTCCTCCATAACATGACTAGGAATCCCATGATTGATCACTTGAAAGAAACCCCAAGTGCCCGATGCACGAACAACTTGCTGGACTATATTCTTTCGCTTGGCCTGATCTTCCTTGACGCGATCAAGATCGATAACTGGAAAAGTAAATTCCTTGTTGCTGGGAATTTCTGCCTCTTCACTCTGTGGTGGTTGAATAAAAATGCTTGGTACTTTGGTGATACCTGCATCCACTAGTCCCTTAACGCCGGCTTTCGTCTCATCAAAGGCTTGTAGTTCAGCTTTTCTGTCATACTTATCTGTGTACATCATCTCCATTTTTCTTATTCCTTTGGAACTATCTGTACTTGTTAGCTTGTCTAAATGTGAGATTTCAAAGTTAAATTTCCTTCAAAAGGTATTGAATAACTTCTTGTAAAAGTTAACATTAATGACAAGTAATTAACAGATATTGTGGCTAAGAATTGATGAAATGCTTGTCAGAGTCCAGATATTTCAGGTTCAAAATAAACGTGTCAATGTCATGATCACAATTTCATTATCATCTTGAGTATCATCACATGACAAATGTAACCGCTTCAAAGTTGTGGTCCACAAAGCAATGAAGAAAGAGGAAACACATCATCTGTATTACTACTACCAACAACAACAATAACAAACTGAGTTCCCGCAAGTAGGGTTTGGAAATGGTATTGTGTATACAGATTTTACCCATACAGCTATTTCCAATAAACTCCTGGCTAAAGATAAGATGAAAAAAATTAGTGACAATATGTGGTAAGAACAATATGGTTTCAAAAACCTAAAACGAAAGAATGCAATCAAACAGTAAATAGTACTCCCTCCGGCTCACAATAAGTGTCCAATTTACTTTTTCATTTTGGTTCAAAATAAGTGTCCAGTTATGTAATCAAGAAATAATTCAATTTGTTTTTACAAAATAACCTCTATGTACATATCCCTAAAAAGTTTTCTGACTCCTCACATTAAATGTTTATCGGGGTAGTTTAGTCAATGAATAATTTACTATTGAGAAATGAGTTTAAATCAGTGCAACAAGAAAGATACCTCACTGATTATTCATTTGAGTAGGCATAATGTCTATTTTGCAGTTACATAATTAAAAAGCATTTGAAAAAGTTTCCTGGAAATCTCTTCTCCTTTCCTTGACAGAAACTCCATCCTGTGTGAGCTTGCTCCCATTGCTGGTCCGAAGCTCGGATAAAGGAGTTTTGCGGTAAGTTGACAGCCAGCATAAAACTAGTCAATTTACGATGATGAATCACATTAGAGAATATGCTTAAATGGAACGATATAGCCAGTGAGGATTTATATAGCTAACTTACGCTTGCTTTAGCATTGCAGCATAGTTATAATTATTATTATTGTTGTTCTCGTCATTGACATGAGGGGTTGCTCTGATGGTAAGCAACCTCCACTTCCAACCAAGAGATTGTGAGTTCGAGTCTTCCCAAGAGTAAGGTGGGAAGTTCTTGGAGGGAAGGATGCCGAGGGTCTATTTGGAAACAGCCTCTCTACCCCAAGGGTAGGGGTAAAGTCTGCCTACACACTACCCTCCCTAGACCTTATTAAGTGAGATTATACTGGGTTGTTGTTGTTGTTCTTGTCATTGTAACACCTAGGATTTCCTTGAGCCATAATTAGGTCAGATCATTTTGAACGGTAGTAGGTGCACTGCTTCCTCAACAATGCAGTTTGTCAATATCCTATGTTCCAATCTTCTAAATTTTCAATTTGAGATTAGCTGAATATTACAGAGGAAAAGCTAAATCGTGCTATTTATGCACTTGTTGCCATTGCAAAAATATGCAAAAAAGAGCGAAATATGATTAATATTACTACTAAAAGGACAGAAATGAAAAAGATGCTTTGTAGTAACAACTCATTGGCCAATGCATTCACATCATCACCAAAGGATGTGGTGCAGCGGATGGAGCCCTGGGTATGGAAAAATTCTTGGTAGGGAGAGCTTTCAGTCCTACGCGACGCGAATCCGGATATAATCGGGCTCCAATGTAGGTACCGCTGATCACTCCTTTGTAAGTACATTCACATCAGCAACAGTGATCGCTCCTCTGTATTGGTGGAAAAAAGGCATGACATGTGGATCATTAGCAAGGTGACAATTGGTAAATTCGGTTAAGTAAATTAAAAGAATTGAAAAGGCACGAAAGGTACTGGTCCTAGTAGCTAGAAAAGAAGAAATAGGTGCGAGATAAATAAAGACCGTAAAAGGGGAAGGTTCATGAATCAGTTATACATAATGGAAATCGGCATTGATGGTGATTACGGAGACTCCTCAGTCATTAATGTCATCGTTACAATTATGTATAGTTTAGTAACGGGCAACCAAGGCAATTAATGCCGTTAACAAGCCAAGATTAAGTAGGGACACTGTTATGTTTAAGTACTCTTATATAAGGTCTCGATCCTCGTTTGCAAAGGCATCTCAATTTTGATCAATATATGCAATCAGTTGTTTACTTTATCAAAAGTGTTCCAACTGCAATTCTCGGTTAGATTTGCGGTCTATTTAAGTTTTCTTTCCTTACCTATTATTTTCATTATTCTTTCTATTCTTTAAATTATCAAGAAAGTGAAGTAATTTTGGTTATCGGTAACTTGATTTCTTCTTGATATTAACTTTAACCGAGAAATCTATTTTTAGGTTAAACATTCTACTTTATAAAAGCAAAATTCAACGTTTTTCTAATCCATTCTTTACAAAAGAAGTTATTGGCAGGCCCTTTCTATTTCTCCTATAGAATGCAGCAAATTCGACTCCACTAGAGTTGTTTAACTGATTCAACAAACTAAATACCAACCTTATATCACAATTAGGAGTGGTAAACGGGTGGGTCGGACCGGATCGGATATGATTCAGGTCGAAAATGGATAATGAAAAACGGATCAATTATCCGACCCGATCATATTTAATACGGATAAAAAAGGGTTAACCAGCGGATAACTTTTGTAAGAATTTTTAGTCTCCCTAACTTGAGGATCCTGCAATTTGAGGCTTTATAAATGTAAAAGTTAGATTCATTGGTTATCCATTGGTTACTCATTGGTTATCCATTTTCTAAATGGATAATATGGTTCTTATCCATATTTGATCAATTTTTAAAAAGTTCATTATCCAACCTATTTTTTAGTGAATAATATGAGTGTTTTCTTTGGACCATTTTGCCACCCCAAATCACAATTAATTGACTGTGATTGAACTCTATTACTTAGAAATGAGGAGGAAATTTGACTGTATAAACTGCGTAAGGCTAAGATCAGGTACTTGTGTTGCTCAGATCCTTTGAAAAACGTGTGTGGATTTTTATACCATGCAAGCCGCATCCGAATATTTAATAACTTAAGTCATATAACTTCAATTAAATTTTTGATCGTCCAAGATAATATTGTAAATGGTAAGACGATTTATTTAACAAGTTAATAGCTATAAGTCTGTTATAAATAAAATTATATTTATGATGAATGTCTATGTTTAGAGAGATTCTAGGGTTTATTGCTTGGTGGTTAAGTTACCCTCTTCCTATAAATACAGGGTTCTATTCTATTGTAATTCATCCCAAACCAATAAGAATCATCTCTCTCTTTCTCTGCAATACTCTTCTTTTTCTTTTATTGTTTCATAACACGTTATCAACACGAGACTCTAACCAATTGAGTAGAAGTTTTGGGATTAAGCATAATGATTGTCAGTTGTTCCATGATCCTTCAGGAATAAATTCTGGATTGAAGGTAAATATTTTTTTACCTTATGTTTTTCTTTTAAATTCTTGAATTCTATAATTTGATTTTATATACAAGCAAAGACAACACAGTTTGATTATAACTCTGATAGAATTTGTAAGAAATTATAACCACTCGAAGTGGTAAAATTTCTGTGTCTTGTCATAATTAAATTCATATATGATTATGAGCACCAGAATTGAAAACCTGTCCCATTGAATTTGCTCCATTTTCATTTTCATTTTCTTAAGAGAATGTGATAACAGTATGTGATAAGTCTGAAAGAAGACAAAATTACTACTATAAATGTATCAATGGATGTTGACGTGGCAATATACGAAGTTATAATCATCATCATCATTGAGGTAATGAGAACAATAAGAATTCTCAAAATAATCCCCCACATTGTGAAGGTAATATTTGTCATTGATTTGACATGAGATTTGTAAAGCACATATAGATGATTATGGTCCATTCATGATGTGAATGTGACAACATGTGATTTATGAATACATATTCATTCTTGGAAGAATATGAATGTGATAGTGGTAGTGAATATGCCACACTCACCTCTAGAAGGAGTTTTGAGATGAATTAAGAAAATAATTCCACTATTATGGCATGAATGATCATTTATCATATAACTATTGTGATTGTGCCAAAATATTATGGCAACGTAATTATTACAGGGCAAAAGTAATGAAAGCAACATATCTTGCCTATAATGATTTTGACCATGACCATAATGGTATAACTTTCTCTTTAAAAGAGATATTCACCATATTGATGTTGATGGATATGTGGTAGTACCAAAATTAATTGAGAGCTCTAGAAGAGCCAATTATCACTATTTTGGAGAAATAAAATTGATTATCAATAAGATATTGTGTTGTAGTTAGTCTCAAAGAAACTTATTTAGTTTCCAAAGTATTCGCGAAAGTGATCGGTTATATTGTGACTATAAATAAAGGAAAGATTTAATATCTTCTATTACTACAACTTGTAGCGGGGTAAAATATATGTAAAAAATTACCCGCTTTATTTTCCAGTTTGTACTACACAAATAAAAGAATTCTACAATAAAGTAGATGTTTATTGATATAAAAATCCATATTATAATAAACTTAGAGTTTATTGATAATTGTACACGTCATGGTGTAAACCTAAACTTTATTAATATTGATAATTTATCTAGTTGGAATAACTAGTTTAGCCATATTAATTTAAGTATGATGTGCAAAAATAAAAGAGAGTTCATATGGGTAAATATGAAAGAACTAGAAAGTTCTTTACGAATTCTCTTATGTTGTTTGTTCTTATTAATTAATAGACCAACTAAAATTGGAATTAAATCCCATGAATACTGGAAATATCAAAGGTGAATATGGGCTCATTCATCTGCCATGTATACCACATAAGATGCATCTATGAGATGGTTACATGTGCGATTATTGTTAACCTGCAACATGGTGTTTGCGAGGTAACTTGCTTAATAATTTGATTTAGAGCATAATTTCCACATTTTTTATTCAAGATAGTTTATCTTGATATGTTGGTTTACATAGCTGGTTTAGCAAAATGATTTATTAAGTGCCTCTACTTAATAGCTAAATAATTGCTTATGAGAAAAAAGTTATCTATATCAGTTTGATATACGTTATATACCAAAATATATTATTTTCTCCCCTCACAAGTGGTTCAGGGTCAGGAACCAAATAATTTCATCTTATTATTATTGACGTGCGATGTATACTTTGATTAACACCATAACCCACAAAAATAGATTCTCAAAATTGAGGAAACAAGTTAGTTTTTCTAACATGAGGGGGAGACATGATAAACAGTTAAGAAAAATTTACGTGGAATGAATTATCATTTGTACATCTAGATCCTCGAATAAGATAATATGAACTTGAGATTCATAAAAAAAAAGATAATCCATGTGTAATATATGGCAAAGCATGCCAGACGCATTTGCTGACCCAAAGAAAGTAACTATATTATCATTATAAATGCTCCTATTAAGCCCTAGAAGGAAGGAAAAAATCGATGGTACGCTTAAAGCGTATTATCAAATTGGTTTCAAATAAACTTCTTGATAAAGAAGATGAGCAAATGATCTAAATGATGGTATAAAAGGAGGAAAGTGATCTAGAAGATTACATGACATAACACTTCATAAAATCTTATGAAAGATTCAGGTACCTGAAAATATAAATGAAGAGATCTCTATGTTATGTATTTATGAAAAAACAAGGAGATTGAAACCGATATAAAATGTTCGTCGTCGGCATCTATAATAGCGCTAAATATATATGAGGATCTTAAGTCTGGAGAAATAATTCAAGTAGAATTTGGATTCATATGAAAGATATATAGTTTTGGACTTGCAGTTCAAACACTTGAAAGTATAAAGTCAATGATATGTGCAATCAGTTTTTGATATCTTATTTGTATAGCATGACGTAAAAATTGATATGCATCTAATTAAAGTCTATTATATGACTTATATGACTTAACTTATATGACAATCCTTGAAGGATTTATATCGCTTGAAGCATATATAATTCTTGGTCCTGAAGTACCATATGATAAGTATAATATGTGCACATATGTATCTTGCTATGATTATAAGCATGATAAGCTATAGCGAGGATTTTAAGGTGTAACATATTCATTGGATTTAATATGGCTATTTTGTTCGCTAAGTCTCTACCAACGTCAATATTCAAGAAGCTAGTGCACAAGATTGGAATGCAAAGGCTTAAAGATGTGAATTGATGCTCTCATTAGGGGGAATTAATACGCGTTGTACTCTTTTTTCCTTACAAGGTTTTGTTGCAAGGTTTATAACGAGGCAACCAAAAGGCGTATTATTAGATATGTGTACTCTTTTTCCTTTACTAGAATTTTTTTCCCACTAGGTTTTATTTTTGTTAATGTTTTAACGAGGCACATTATCTGTTGAATAGACATTCAAGGGGGAGTGTTATAAATGAAATTGTATTTATGGTTGAATGTCTATATTTAGAGAGATTCTAGGGTTCATTGCTTGGTAGCTAAGTCACCCTCTCCCTATAAATAGAGGGTTCTATTCGATTGTAATTCATCCCAAATCAATAAGAATCCTCTCTCTCTTTTACACTACAATACTTATCTTTTTTTTTATTATTTTATAACAAAGTCATATTTATAGAACAATCATTAGTCATATAACTTCAATTAAATTTTTGACCGTGAAAGATAATATTGTAAATGGTAATTAAGATGATTTCTTTTAACAAGTCAGAAAATAATTCACAACCCAAATTCCAATTTGGAGCGATTAAAATTGGTGTAAATTTTAGCTGTGATTTTTTATGAATGTATGGAAACGTTTGCTCAAATTCAGACAAAATCAAAGGCTGGAGCCAAGTGTTTAAGCTTTTGGTATAGTTTTTTTTTTTTGTTCTCAAAATGTAACAACAACAATAACAACCCAGTGAGTTCCCATAAGTGGAATCTAAGGAGGGTAGAGTGTACGCATATCTTACCCCTACCCCGGAGGATAGAGAGGTTGTTCCCGAAGGACATTCGGCTCAAGAAAATAAAAAGAAACAAGAGATACAAGAGAGAGACAAAATGCTAGTACCATCAAAAGAACCATATGAGTAATAATAGCATAAGAACTAGTAAATAGATGAAAAAATATTAATAAAAACCAGTGAATAAAACCCGATACTATGCTTTTATTGTATGAATTAATGGACAAGTAGGGGTCAATGCTAATGCCCACCAAAATGGAGGATTTTAAACCCACCCCCAAAAAAGCATTCTTGTATCAATCTAACAATATTAATAACTTGAGATATTACATGTATAATCGTCTGCATAAATCATTCACGAGGTGTTAATAGGTTAAATCTAGGTAATTTGGCGATTCTTTATGCTCCCGCTTGATTATGTTCCAATGTCATAGTATGGTTACTTGATTAAAAATGAGCTATAATTGTGAATTGTACATATTGCAGGACGAGGAACCTATGTGATGCCTTAAAGAGGTGATTGGAACTATTTTAGAGCAAGAACGACCCCTCGGAGCTGAGTATGCACGAAGATGAGGAAAAGAATTAAGGAAATAAGGGACTGAGCTAGCGCGCCCAAATGCGAGCTCGCGCTATTTTTAACGCGTCCATTACAGAAAGTCAGCAAACTAGCGTGGCCAGATGCGCGCCCAGGTGAGCGACCGCGCTAGTCCAAGTTCCGGAAAGACTTGTTCAGGTGTATAATTGAAAATCTGGAGGAAATTCCACTTAACCTATATAAAGTCAAGCTCGCCCAAGGATTATTTATCAAGGTTTTCATAGTCTAGTGCAAGAAAGAGGCAAGAGGCAAGGAGGAGATTTGACCATCAAGTTCTTCTTTTCTTCCCTTTGTTTTTGCTATTTATGATAAAATTGAACCTTATTGTGATGAACACTAGTATGAGTGGATAAAACCTATTGTTCTAGGGTCATGGGTGAAACATGAATATTGTTGTTTGAAGTTTAATTTGACAAAGTTGGTTTATCATAGTGGGTTGTTTATTTAATTCTGCTTTTAGTTATTTTGCTGAGTAGCTAACAGTGAAATACTATCTACGAATCTTTAGTTGAACTCGAAATTGGGAACTTTAGATTGCATATAGAATTAAATAGAGCAAGTTCTCGAACCCGGGCATCGAAGAACGGATTAGCAATTTGGAAGACATAAACCCAATTGCCTTGCTTGGTTGAAATACAAGAATTGTAAATGCATTCTTGTTAATCTTAATTCCATAGACATATAAGCATTGAGTTAGCTTGGATAGGCGAGTAAGAACTCGACAGATTCTTATGAGTGATATCAACCCTGTCAATCAACAATCCAGATAAATCAATTAGTCATTTTAAGCCAAGAACACAACACGATTGTCAGTTAGCCCGTGATCTTGGAATATTCTCTCTTACTGTTTGTTACTCGAAATTGCTGGTTATTTGGTTAATTGTTCTAGTTAAATTATTGCTTGATAGTTTAGGTAGTAAGTTAGTTACATCTCTAATTTGTGAAAAAACCTCTTGGATAGATAAGTTAATTGAGTTTGAATCAGTCAATAGTTAATCACAAGTCTTCGTGGGAACGATACTCTACTCACTACTTTATTACTTGACGATCACGTGCACTTGCGTGAGCGTTTTTGGTCGTAACAAGTTTTTGGCGCCGTTTCCGGGGACTTAAAATTAGCTACTTGATTGAGTTGATGCTTTTATTATTTATTTATTCAAGTTTTAATTTTCAGTTCACTTTGTTTGTGCTAAAACAGGATCTTTTCTTGAATGCAAAGAAGTAGAAGCGCAAAACAATCACCTTCCTCTTGATCCCGAAATTGAATGAACACTTCACAGATTGAGGAGGGAGGTGGACGCTAGAACCAGAATTGAAAGAGAGTTGGACATCGTAGTTCAACCACAACCAATTGAGATGGCAGGTAATGAGGAACGCGTGGTGATTGAAGCCGCAAGGCCCAGTCTGGCTAATATGACTAAGGCTATTGTGAAGCCTGATATCGTTGGGCACTTTGAACTCAAACAATACATGGTGCAGCTGATCAGTCCACAGGGCAATTTGTGGGTTTACCTCATGAAGACTCACAGAGGTACATTCAGAATTTCCTAGAAATTACGAATACTTACGATTATCTGAACGTTTCCAAGGACTATGTCAGGCTGACACTTTTCCCCTTTTCACTGATCGGGGAAGCTAAGGAGTGGCTGAATAAGGATCCAGAGAATTCAATCCGCACTTGGGATGATCTGGCACGGAAATTTTTAATCAAGTTTTTCCCCACTAAGAAAACAAAGATATTGAGGAGTCAAATTCTTGGGTTCGAACAACGAGCTGGCGAGACATTTCGTCAAGCATGGGAAAGGTACAAGAAGATGCTTAGAGACTGTCCACATCATTGTCATACGGATGAGGTATTGGGTTACACTTTTGTAGATGGGTTAGATGATGCATCAAAGATGAATCTTGATTAAGCTTGTGGGGGTAGTTGCATGGCCAAACCGTACAGTGAAATCCAAATCTTGCTGAATAACTTCACTGCTAATGATCATAATTGGAAAGGTGATGGTGATTCACGAAAGGCAATTAAGCAAAAAAAATAGTTGGATTACTTGAGCTCGACGACTTGTCAGCCATGAGAGCCGATATTGCAAAGTTGTCCAATCAAATGACTAGGATGACAATGCAGTAACCACAACTAATGTAAAATGTACACCAAATGGCTATTTGCTGTGAATTATATGGTAACAATCATATGAGTGACATGTGCCCCACAAATTCAGAATCCATCTATTATGTGGGGCAACAGAACAAAGGTCCACCGAATTAGTATGCACATTACGAAAATTCTTACAATCCAAATTGGAGGAATCATCCCAACTTCTCATGGGATGGAAATCAGCAGAATCCGAGTCAGCATAGACCCCAAGGGGGTTTCAATCAGCCTCAAAAGCCACCCAACAAATGGAAGAGAGTACCAATGATTTCCTAAAGAAGTTGTTGGTTGACAATCAGTAGCTCAGGGCCAATTTTAGAAATCTTGAGAGGCAAATGGGGCAGTTAGCAACAAATCAAAACACTAGACCTGCAGGCGCTCTCCCAAGTGATACAGAGAAGAACCCCCAAGTGAATGCAATTACACTTAGACACGGGAGGGGGATAGAGGAATGCCAAAGAAGAGAAAAGACAAGCCCATACATGAGGGGAAGTAGATCCCTAAAGTGACACACGAGCCAAAGAATGTTGCTGAAATTCCAGAGCCAGTGGAGGCCCCAAGGCTACCACCCCCTTTCCCCTAGATTATGGTATTTTATGTTAATTATGGGATTCTATGTATCGGTATCTGGAAAGTAAAGGTAACAGATTTAGATTCGCCTGAAGTTCTTCAGAGTAAAGTATTTTGGAATGTGGTGCTTCTGGGATTATTTGTGAGAGAATTCAGTGGATTATGGGTCTTAGAAAGTGTGGTCTTATGATTCAGTCTCGTGTAGTGATCTTGGATTGAGGAACTATGGTGCTACAGCAAGGGGGAATATCAAGTTGATGATGAATCAGAAGGGAAATTAGATAGATGGAATAGCTTGATAGTAGACCGAATCGGTATGGTAAGGATATGATTAATTCTTCGTATGTGTTCGAGGTGATGAGCCTTACAAGTATTTTGCAGCAATGCTCTTGGGTTTTGATGGCTTGCTTATCTTGGTCGAGTTAGAAGGATTCTGTCCTGGCAGTTTAATTTATGCAAACGGAATTGAGAAAGTTCTTGTTGATTTCTACCATGGTTGAAGAGGTGCATTTTCTACGAATATGAGAGACATGGAATGTGTAATAATTTTTCTTCTAGATGGGATCAATGGAAGTTCTTCTAGATGGGATCAACTGGTGGTATTCGGGTTTGCTTTGTGGCACATGAAATTTTAAAGTATCTATCGTGGAGTGATGGGTTATTTAAGGTGTGGTATGCATTTGAACGGCAAAATTGGGATTAGGTATGATGATTTGTGTGCTATATGGAGTTGGAGACTGGGAGTTCTCATGTACAGGCTATGTCGAGGTTGTGGATTGTGTGTATTCGGCACCGTTTAGCGGCAATTGGGATTTGGAGGCTCGAGTGGATCTTTATTTGCTGGTATGTTAGATTTTGGATTTGATGTTGAAATTCAGACCGGTTGTCTTAGTGTTAGGTGATTCTAAACTATTGCGCTACGGGCTATGTCAGAAACACCACGGGTTGAGTGGCGAGGTGCATTGGATTATGTTCTTTCAGAGTGGTTTTTATTTCAAAGACCTAGTGGACGGCTGGGAAGGATTGCTTTTCTTAATTGGGCCTTCGTGATGGATGTCAGATACTATTGGTTCCGTTCTGGTGTTAAGGGACTTTTGGGATGCGTTTCTTGTGGCCGAGCGAGGTTGTGAATTTCGATATTGATTTGGTACCGGGCACCGTATCGTACGGCTCCGGCAGGAGTTATAGCAGTGGAAGGAGCAGCTTCAGTCTTTCTTGGTAATGAGTTTGTTGGTAGGCCGATGTGGATACGTGTTTAACTTGAGTTGGCTTGGTTAGCCCCGAATTATATTGTTGAGGGATAGGTTGATTCGATCGTTATTAAGCGTGTTAGTAATCTGAGGAGAGTTATGAGTTGCTTTTCGGTGTTGTGCGACGTTATGATTTGTTGGTTATGGGCACATATGGTGCGGTTCTATAAGGGATTCATAGTGAGAGTCGAGCGGGAAGAGTAATTGGGTATTGCTCTATAAATGGAGTATTAGTTATGACCTATCGGGTTGTATGGCGTATGTTGTTTGTTTCACCGTGGGTGTAATGAATTGCTTTGGTTCCAGACATCAAATTGTGCGTGGCTGTCAATTTTGAGCATAGTGATTTGAGGTGTTTCATGTGTAACAGTGTTTGGATAGGATCGCGCACTGTAGCGAGGCCACGTGGAGATATGACCTTTGGGGGTAGATTCAGGTGATCTATTTCTATGATGTGAGACGGGGTCTCAGCCTTGTGTTGTGATGGTACTGATGAGCTTGAGGTACAGCTCTTTCGTTTGAGTCATTTTTTCATGATTTAGGTATGTTCAGACCGTTTCTTATTGGTGCGCGTATTATGCAAGTTGTGGCTTAGGCTTGTATTAAGGTGTCATATTACCAGAGTGGTGTGTTGGATTCGAGGTGATCGTTGGGGTGACTAATGAATACGAACAGATTTGATTTCAGCTTGTTGAAAGGTATCGAGGTTCGACTCGGAATCTGCTGTGGTATTAGTCAAAAGGAAAGTGGCTTAATGAATGGTTGATCTGAGAAATGGTTACGGTTTATTGTGTGTTTCATTTATTGTTGGCAGTATATGAAAGTATTGGAATAAGACCTTAGTTGATAAGAGGTTTGCTACTGGTATTCAGGTGTTGTGGGCAACTGCTGTGAATAGAAGTTATTGTTTCGAGTGTTTGGGTTATGTAGTATATCATATGATTGCACCTGAGGTTGCAGGTATGGGTTGTTACAGCTGGTTCGGGCTTATTCTGAGTATAGATGTGAGGTTCTAATCTTATGTATGATTTCGAAAAGTGCAATGTGGTTCTATGGTTTATGGACTAGATGGATTGTGAAATTTCAGCTATGTTGTGTTATCGGAACTATGCGAGATAGGGTGATATGGGATCACCCCCGTATATGCTTGGTAAGGTCATTCAGCTATTGGTTGGCTTCTAGGACAACTCTGCATACTCTCGAGGACGAGCGTTTGTTTAAGTTGGGGAAGATGTGACGATCCGACCCGTCGTCTTATGAGAACCGCTCTATTTCCCCCATTTCCTGCTTCGTTATGCTTCATTATCAGTGTCTTTTGTGAACGAGTTAAATTGGGTTGATTTTTGGAAGGAAATGAGATACTTAGTCTCTTTAAGGAAGACTTGTTTTGGAAAAGTCAATCGGGATGTTAACCTATAAGTTAGAGGGCTCGGATGTGGATTCCAACGATTCAGTTAGCTTCGTTAGGTGATTTGGGATGTGTGTACAAAATTTCAGGTTATTCGGAGGTGATTTGGCTGGGTTTTTTTATCAAATGCGTGTTTCGGAAGTTTTAGAAGAACTTAGGCTTGAATCCGATGTAAATTAGGTGTTTTGATGTTAGTTTTGGTATTTTGAGAGTGCAACTAAGTTTGAATAATCATATGTGACGTGTTAGTATGGTCGTATGCGGTCCCGAGGAGCTCGGGTGAGTTTCAGATAGGTTTGGGCTGCGTTGTGCTCGTTTTTTTATGCTTCGACGTCGTTTCTTCAAGCATAAATGATATCATATTGAACAAATGAGCTCTGATTACTGTTTTAAATGAAGCATTAGATCCGTATCATAATTATGGACCCCTAGCAAAAAGAATCATCGAATTTGGACATCATATGAGGATTTTATGGCCATTTTACCATGGTTGCCCAAATTTTCAGGTTAATGACGAAATTGCCCCTGACGGTGTATTAAAACCTGCACTATTTGCAAATCGTAAAACCTACATATCTCCTTCATTATCAGGTCAAATTGAGTGATTCAAAAGTCTAAATTCATTAGAATTTCACAAGGAATCCATTGGGAGCAGTAAAACGCATGAACAGTATAACTATAATGAGCAGGTCGAGTTTTCCTCCAATTTTTGAACGGAAAGAAGCTTCAGAGGCGATTTTTAAGAGAGAAAATCAGTGGGTGTCACAGAGGTAATTGATTTGATCATTAAAAATCATTTATGGGTGATTATAGACCATAATCCCAGCCTTTAATTCATGAAAAATAGTAGAAAAATAGGATTTTGGGGCCCGAGATTATGAGACTTTTAGGGGTCGATTTGAGAGGCCAAACGGACTCCGATTTTGGTATTCTTTATATGTACGGAATCGGGAGAAGATGAAGAACACTTTTCTGTAAAAATTTCTGAGTTTTGAGAAGTGGGCTTGGGGCTTGGGTTTTTTTTCAATTTCGGGATTATTGATGTTTTTCGATTATTTTCGATTGGGTATTGATCCTATAGCATAATGTGACGTGTTCGTTGTGGTTTTGGTCAGATTCGACGTGCGAGAAGGTTGATTTGAGAGGCAAGGGCATAGCGAGCTAGGATTTTGGCCGGCTTGAGGTTAGTAATAGATGTAAATATTGTGTTGAGGGTTTGAAACCCCGAATTTGCACATTGTAGTGCTATGTTGAGGTGACTTGCACGCCGGATAACGAGCGTGGGGTAGAGAACCATCGGGGATCGTGACTTGGTCCGTCCCGCTTAATAATATTACTACCTAATTGATTGAAGCTTAGTAGATATCCTTATAAAAATAAATTAATTATCATAATTGGGCTTCGTGCCAACTGCTTGAATCCTTCAGGGATTGTTTTTACTGGTTCCTTACCATATTTACAGATAGTTGAACTCAGTCCTAGTATTTAATACTGTTTTGCAAACTCAGCCACTTTTTCTCAAAACTTGGAACTTAAATAATATTTCTAATGAAGTTTGGGCTGAATATTTTATATGCTATTGTACCCGAGGGGCTTATGTGATTCTGGACTGAGTGTGAGATCGGGCTGCACGCCGCAGCAGTATTATATTGATATTGATATGAGGCTAGGGACTAATGGATGCCACGAGATGGCTTGATGTGCTTGGACCGTAAGGGGCCCCTCCCGGAGTCTGCACACCCCTAGTGAGCGCCGTCAACGATAAATAAATAGAGCGAGCTGCACGCCGCAACAGGTACTACAGAGTATCGTATTACGGGTTGCATTTCTTATTTGATTGGCATTCATTTACTTACCTGTTGTAGCATTATTGTCTTTCATTAGTTTACTGATTTGATATTATTTGGTTTAAACTTCTGTAATAATAGCTTATATTGTGCCTATCCAGGATTTCTTACTCTCAACCTTTATTTATGTTTATTACTCTCTGGGTTGGAAGTACTCACATTACTCCCCGCACCTTGTGTGCAGATCTAGGTGCACCCACTGAGGCCGAGTGAGGATTTCTCTGCAGAGCATCATATCTGGGAGCATCAAGGTAGCTGCATGACGTCCGCAGTCTTGATCTTCCCATCTAACCTATTTGCTTTATTTTCGCATTTCTTTAGAGAAATATGTAGTAGGTTGACACCCGTATATTAGAGGCTCAGACTTGTGACACCGGATTCTTCGGGATGTGTAGTAGTATTTCTACTTGGGTTTTTCGCATGTTTTAATTATATTTCAGTATTTCAGTATTATGAATTGCTAATTATTTGTGTTAATTGAATCATGAACTGTATAAAAAGGGTTAAGGTTATTGAATTGGTCGGGCTTGCCTAGCAATGTGTTGGGATCCATCACGACCGGGGTTGGGGTTGTGACATTTTGTGTTTTAGGAAGTGCTAACCAATGCAGGTGATAATGGCCAGGTGCTAAGGCCATCAAACGTGGTAAGAACAGGTGAAAAATTGAAGAAAAATTTCGCCCAGGTGTGCGCCCGCGCTACTGGACGAGCTAATTTGCAAACTTTCTGCCTGGGCCGCGCATCTGGGCGCGCTACTAGCACGACCGCGCTAGTAGGCGCACTAGTTGCTCCGAGTTCTGTATTGGCCGCACTAAAACTAGCACGCTCGTGCATCTGGGTGCGCTAGTCCCGTCTAAAATTCGGTGTTTTTGTATTTTAAGTCTCGTTTTTCTTTTTATTTTGTTTAGGCTTTAGTTTTAATTATTCCCCCCTCTAATAACCACCCTCCCCCCGTCTCTTATTCCCCAGTCGAACAAAAGACCCCTGCCCCTCTCTAATTCCCTCCATTCGAAACAAAACAAAACCCCAGCCCCCAAATCCTTTACCCATTCACACGATTTCCTCCATCCCAGGCTCATCATCTTCTTCTCTATATTCTTTCTCTACTCACCACCATCTTCCACTACAAGTATGAACCCTAATTTCTTTTTTTTTTTCTCTTTTTCTCTTTTTATTTTTCAAATTTTTGGTGTGTCTTATGCCATTGTTGTAGTAGCTGTTCTTTGGTTTTATGTATAGAACTTGGTACAATATGTTGTGGTGTTGGTGGGTGATAAGTATGGGGTGGAATTCCACTTGATTTGTGGTTTTTGGTGAAGAGAATGTAGTGGATTATTGTTCTAAAAAGCTTAAAAGGGGTTGTGAAGGTCTAATGCCTACAAGGTGTTTGTGGAAAGGCCCAAATGAATGTGATTATGTAGTTTGTGACGACTTATGCATGTGAAGTTTGAGTAACCGCATTGTGTCATAAATTTTAGTTGGGCTGTGCTAATGTGTTCCCGTTTTGCAGATATCATGACTCCATCTAGGAAACGACGCACCACAGAGGCCTCATCGAGCAGCCAGGCTGGTTCGGCTAGGTCAAGAGGGGCTGCACCTGCACGTCCCTTTGATGCTACAAAATTTGTTTTGGCCAAGGCTCAGGACCGCTTTGCGGAAAAGGCTCGTAAAAAGCCAATTTCGGAGAGGGGTATTCATGTCGGACAGCTCCAGTGACACTGCCCTCACATGTACAATGAGTCGGTGAGGTGAGGGTTGTTCATGAATGAGCCCGGTGAGGGAAATGCAATGGTTGTGCGGGAGTTCTATGCTTATGTGCCGGAGCATGATAATGGAGTAGTCATGGTGCGCCGAAGGGCGGTGAATGCTTCTATTGAGTCGATATGGACGGCCTACCAGCTGCCTCCACCTCTGGTTGGTCATGATGACTTCTATGAGTACGGCCGCAACCCAACGAACGAAAAATAGGCAAGATTCTTTGAGACAATTTGTGTACCCGGGAAAGAAGTGGTCTATATGGACTATGGGAAGAAATTCCACTCCTTCGCACTAACCTTTGAAGGAAAGTGTTGGCTCTATCTCATAAACAACCGTCTGATTCCGTCTCACAACACTATAGAGGTCAATGGACCTCGAGCTGCTCTGATTTGGTGCTTTGTAAATGGTCACGACTTTGATGTTGCCAAAGTGATGCATGAAGAGATATTCGTCCGCAGCAAGTCAAAAGGTATGTGTTTTTTTCCCTTCTTTAGTGACTCAACTATGCCGGGCTGCTCAGGTGCGCGAAATCTAGCTGTGGATGGGTTGGTAAAAAAGGAAGGCAAGTTCCGTGCTGATAAGGTGACAACGAGTAAGGAGCCGACAGGAGCAGAGGAGGCGGAGAGTAGTAGCTCCGATGATTTGGAGGATGAGGAGTACGCTGAGGAGAACATGGAACCCACACCACAGGCTCAGGAGCAAAGTGTAGCAACTGCAGGACCATCTGCGACTGCGACTGCGACATCTTCAGGAGCTGCCCGGGTGTCCCGTTTCACTGCTTTGGAGCAGGAGATGGCTGGTTCGCGCACCTCCATAACTGATTTGGGAACCCGCGTAGACGCGGTAGCTGACCGACAAGTTAAGTCGGAGAAAAAATTCATGGGTTGGTTGCGAGCTCTTGGTCGTGCGTGCAACGTAAACCCAGAAACCGTCTCCGACCAGGAGTGAAACTTTAGGGAAGTTCCTTTATCTCAATGCTCTTTCAAATTTTAAGCCATGGGGACATGTCTTCATTTTTAAGTGTGGGATGGGGGAAACTTCATTGTATGCATGTAGTTGTATCATTTGAATTTTTCTTTCGTTTTGTTTCACTTTGCTTTGATAGTTTTGGTGATGTAGAGTAGGAATCATTAGTTTAAAGTAGATAAGTGGCTCGTCCCGATAATGGATCCTTTTGGGCGGGGTTCTTGAGGGACTGAGTCGAGAAAAAAAAGAAAAAAAATTTGGAAAATATGTAGACTCTTCCTGATGACGGATCCTTTAAACAATTTTCTTGAGTTAAGTTAGCCTAGAGAAAACACTAAAAAAAAATTTTATTTTTTTCTTAGGTAGTGTAGCAACTCCCCCTTGGTTTTTCTTTAGGTCACGGTTCTTTTCCAAGGGTTAACTTGAACTGGGTGTAGGTAGTCTTTTATTTTTTTGTTTTCTTTTTGATTTGTAGATTAGGTTAATGGGCTACGAGCTAGTGAATCAAAAGAGAACCCATAGCGTTGACACACCTGAACACAATAGACCCTAGTGTGTAAAGCTTAGTCTTATTTGTTGAATCTCACTAAAGTGACTTAATCTGTATGTCTGTTACTAACTTGAATGCTCATGATGGAGCGTCTTGATGAGCTGATCTGGAATGAGTCATATGCCATGTGTGGTGAGGTTTTTGTGTAGTCCATATTTTGTACTTGTATTTAGAACTTGCCCGATATGTGAGTTGAAGCGAAATTTGAGGTGATGCTCGGTTTTGAAAAATAATTTTAGGCTTCCTTTGATCTTTTCAAGCTTAATTGCTTATCACAAATAAAATTTATCCCTAGTTAACCCTTTTGAGCCTATAGACTTTTGTTTGGCACTCGCATTACAAGCCTATACCCTTTTTGTTCTTAATTGATATTGTTTTGATCATTTTACCTCTTAAAGCACTTTAATTGTGAGATGAGCGCTAAAAGAAGTAAGAAGGAACTAAGTGTGAGGTGGCTTTTGAGTGTAACCAATGAAAAGAAGAAAGGTGCACTTGTTTTGTAAACTAATACACCACTAGTGGAAATTGGAAAAAAAAAAGGAAAGAATAATCTGGAAAAAAAAATATAGAAGAAAGAGATGAAAAATTGTTGTCTTGTTCCAGCTAATGGGTATGAATTAATATAGTGCTTAAAGAAGAAGGGAGCATTTTTGGGGTGATTTGTTTGTGAAAGTGAAGTGGATTGAAGAATTGGCGCTTAAAGTTGATTATGTGATGTGTTAAAGTGCTTAGGAGGGTTAGTCACTATTTCTAAATATATCCTACCCGCCTCTTAGCCCCTATTACAACCATGAAAAAGTCCTAATTGATTTTAGATCGAGTGAGCCTACATTAGTAGAGATTTACATTAAGGGCAAGCTTATGGTACCAATTGCATGCATGTGACTTCTTTTGTGAGGGTGAGCGATTTTCTTTGATATATGTGAGCATGAGATTCAAATGTATGGATTGATTTTATTTTCTTTACTGTGATTGTGAGGGCATGTGATTCGTGAAGGAAAATCAAGTCTTGACTTAAGTGTAGAGTACTTTGAGGAAGTATGAATATTGCATGGCACTTGAGAGTCGACTTTTGAGTCTAGGATCATTCACTGCTAGGTGTATTGTATGTAAATTATTGTGGGTGTAATACGTTAAGGGAAATGGCTGATTGAAGGAACCTCTAGAAAGTATAGTGTGATTGATTGAGGACTAGCAATGAATTAAGTATGGGGTGTTGATAATAGGCTAAATCTAGGTAATTTGGCGATTGTTTATGCTCCCGCTTGATTATGTTCCAATGTCATAGTATGGTTAATTGATTAAAAATGGGCTCTAATTGTGAATTGTACATATTGCAAGACGAGGAGCCTATGTGATGCCTTAAAGAGGTGATTGAAACTATTTTAGAGCAAGAACGACCCCTCGGAGCTGAGTATGTACAAAGACGAGGAAAAGAATCAAGGAAATAAGGGACTGGGCTAGCACGCCCAGATGCGCGCTCACGCTATTTTTAGCGCGTCCAGTACAGAAAGTCAGCAAACTAGCGCGGCCAGATGCGCGCCCAGGTGCGCGACCGTGCCAGTCCAAGTTCTGGAAAGACTTGTTCAAGGGTATAATTGAAAATCTGGAGGAAATCCCACTTAACCTATATAAATTCAAGCTCGCCCAAGGATTATTTATCAAGGTTTTCATAGTCTACTGCAAGAAATAGAGAGGCAAGAGGCAAGGATGAGATTTGACCATCAAGTTCTTCTTTTCTTCCCTTTGTTTTTGCTATTTGTGATGAAATTGAACCTTATTGTGATGAACACTAGTGTGAGTGACTAAAACCCATTGTTCCAGGGTCATGGGTAAAACATGAATGTTGTTGTTTGAAGTTTAATTTGACAAAGTTGGTTTAGCATATTGGGTTGTTTATTTAATTCTGCTTTTAATTATTTTGCTGAGTAGCTAACAGTGAAATACTATCTACGAATCTTTAGTTGAACTCGAAAGTGGGAACTTTAGATTGCATATAGAATTAAATAGAGCAAGTTCTCGAACCCGGGCATCGGGGAACGAAATAGCAATTTGGATAGACATATACCCAATTTCCTTGCTTGGTTGAAATACGGGAATTGTAAATGCATTCTTGTTAATCTTAATTCCATAGACATATAGGCATTGAGTTAGCTTGAATAGGCGAGTAAGAACTCGACAAATTATTATGAGTAATATCAACCCTATCAATCAACAATCCAGATAAATCAATTAGTCGTTTTAAGCCAAGAACACAACACGATTGTCAGTTAGCCCGTGACCCTGAAATATCCTCTCTTACTGTTTGTTACTCGAAATTGCTGGTTGTTTGGTTAATTGTTCTAGTTAAATTATTGCTTGATAGTTTGGGTAGTAAGTTAGTTACATCTTTATTTTGTGAAAAAACCTCTTGGATAGATAAGTTAATTGAGTTTGAATCAGTCAACAGTTAATCACAAGTCTTTGTGGGAACGATACTCTACTCACTACTTTTTTACTTGACGATCACGTGCACTTGCGTGAGGGTTTTTGGTCGCAACACGAGGTTACCTCTGGGGACTTCATAGTCAATAGCTGCAACAACATCCTTCAATTTTATAACTCCGCTAAGTTCGCGTTCACCAACAAGTACCATCCAAGGGATCCTTGAATCTCTTGCCCGATCAATATGCTTCATCACTTTTTTATGTATTATGAATTCTGCTTTCACTTTAGCATTCCACAATTCACCAACCAGCTCAGCAGCTAAAGTACTATCATCGCCAAGAATGCTAACGAGAACTTGAGTTTCGGTAGCTCGAATTTTCGGATTCTTGTCTTTCTGAACCTGTTCCATGATTTCAAATACTCTTTCGATTCCCAAACTAATCCTAACAGCAGGAACCTGCCTTGTGCCAAACATACCTATTAGATTGTCATAACGTCCACCAGCAGCAATCGAACCAACCTGAGTAGCTCCTTTAGAGACAGCTTCAAATATGACTCATGCGTAGGTAAGGACTATTGGAAGGCTCAAGTCAAACACGACTCTGTCAATAGACCTAGACCTCTGAAGAGCTTTAAACATAATGTCTAATTCATCCAATGCAAGTGAGGACTCACTGTTCTCCAAGAAACTGTGTGTTCCTGCTTAAGCTTAGATAATAATGAAGAGAGCAAAGTTCTCCCCCTGATCAGCAAGGTCATAGATTAATTTTGAGTCTTCCCCATATTTTCCCATCAGTGTCTCTCTCATTTCAAAAGCGGGAGTATCTAAATCTGAAGCGCCATGCCTTTTGAAAACCTCTAACTATAATTGAGAATGCTTTCTCTCTTATAGCCATTTGTTCTTTTGGAAAATCACCTTTCTCAGTAATGTGCCAAATCCCGAGTCCTTCGGGCCCAGCAGAGACAAGAAGTGGTGAACCAAATTCTCGAATGCCTCAGGCTGAATAGGCATGCTCAGCAGCTTATCCTTTAAAAATTGCAGCAGAGCAGTGGTACCTTTACCAAGAATCTTCTTCTTCTTACCTCCTTTTTTACCTGCTTTTGCATTGTCCTCGCATACACTCGTATTGCCACTGATAAAGTCTTTTTCCTCGAGCGAAAAAAAGCAGCTAAGGCCTCCCATGAAACTATTTTCTCTACCATCACCAGTAAGAAGTTAACATCATGTGAAAACTTAACATATTCCTCATCCGAGTGAGATGAAACCAAAGACGCAAAAATAGTTTTTAGCTGATCAGGTCGAGGACATTCTTTTTACAGCATTGCAGAAATTTTATCATCTCTGGCGCCCTTCGCTTGGTTATAACTGATGTTGCCCACATCCTTAAGTGCCACAGCCAATGAAAACAACGTGGTGCATATTGCACTAGCTGTTCTAGAAGATCCTGCATTGGATACAACAGTAGAGTTCAGTTGTACACGTGTGCTAGAGTGCAGGAGCCGTCAAATTTCTCTAAACTTGCCGTACACAACCGGAACACTAGAAACTGCAGGTTCATCAATATTTTCATTCACGAATTTAGAACCGTTAAGTAAGATCTTGATGTTAGCAGCCACGGTAACAACATCCTTGGCAGTGAACCATTACCGAAATCATTCAAGTTGAAAGCTAATATGTCCGCACCAAAGGCCTCGCAGGACAAGGCAGCAACATCGTCAATAATAACGGACAAAGCTGAACTTCTATGATCCAATATAGCGGAGATTCCAAATATTGCTGCTACAGAAAAATTGCCTGGCAAAACGCCGTCAATAGTATTATCAGGCGAAACCAAGAACACGTCATTTAGGATGATATCGGAGAGCTAAGTGACGGCAGCAGAAGACGAAGAAGAAAGCAAGAGCTTGTTTAGCAGAACACAAGAGAAGCTTTAGACTCCTCAGTTGTTAAATTACTGAGTAGCGAAAATGCGGAAGATTGTGTAGGAACATTAGTACTGTTGTTGCTGGTTTTGGAATTGGAGGAAGATTGATGCTTTATACTTCAATACCACACAAGTGGGGGGTGATTTGTGTTGTGGCTTCATTTCAATCTTGTGCACAAACTTGTCCTCATTCACTTCTTCAACATCACAGAATCTCCTAGTGATTTCAAGGGCAGGAGAAATGAAATTCAGACTTGGCCATATTTACCTAGTATAGTCATCATATCCCTCGGTAGGAATGTCAATAATCTCACCCAGCTTCTCTGAATCGAAGGACACTTGCACCTCTTTCACTTGGCTGGTAACTCTGTAATTCTTGACCTCTACATTGGCCATAAATTCAATGATTTCATTCCTAGCTAGCCTTCCATCCATCTGAAGGACCATGTCCTTCCAGCCCTAAACAATTAGTGCATCAACCAATCGAACCATTCCTGGTTCCCCCAAGTCTTTCAGCAATCTACCCTTCAAAATTTTTCTTTTGCCAAACTTGGCCAGCTTGTCTTGTTTACCATCAGACTCACTCTCGTCTTCACCACTCCATTATTTATCCTCAGCAATTCTAGCTGGTTTATTTTTTACTACAGACCTTCTCCTCTTGGCCAATAAAGGATCAACAACTTTAGACCCTGATGAAGACTTCTTGGAAGAAGTCCTGGTCTTTTTAGGCTTGGGGGTCTGAACCTCTACAGTTATATGTTCCTCATGATGGACCTGTTCCATCTCCTCAACTTCAACACCCTCAAAAGGCTCTCCAACCTTAGCTTTTTCCTTTATCCATTCTATTCTTCTTGATTTCAGCCAAAGCCTTTTGTAATTCACTCTCACTCTGTTTCACCACACTTCTTGTGGCTCTCCCCTTTGGCAAGGGAATTTCAGTAGTTGAAGGAGAAGAAGCCTTTCTTTTCTTGGAAGGTTTGGCAGTGCTGGGGGATTTTGGTGCTATGGTTCTCCTTTTCTTTGGATCATAGCTAGCACCCACTTTCTTCAGAAGGTCTTCTAGGGTCTCCTTAATATATGAACCAAGTTTATCTGCCTGTGAACTAAGACTAACCAACCCTTCAGCAACCTCCCCTGAGCCACTTCCCCCTGTCTTCTTGCTACTTTCTTCCTCAGTTGCACGATCAACCCCACAGATAGCTAGTACCACCAATTCAGAAGTGGGTAGAGAACTAACCATTTCTTTTCCTTTTCTCCTCACATTACTACGCATACCCTCACTCTCTTTTTATTTTCACCTTTATTTTTACCACCTCTATATAATGATCCTGCCGGTCGTTTTGAGAAATTATGCTCTGTTCGGTGGAATAAGGTCTGTAACAGCTTTATAATATGAATATCGACTTGCGTGTATGGTTTAATTCAGTTAACGGATGATTCATAGTCAAATTGGACGAAGGAATCTAGTTTTAGAAGTTTAAACGGTGAGAATTTGATCGGAATTGAACTTTTGAGTAAACGGCCCCGGAATAGGTTTTGGATGATCTCAACAGCTTTGTATGGTGATTTTGGACTTAGGAGTGCGTCCGGATTCGGATTTGGAGGTATGTTGGGTAATTTGACGTATTTTGGCAAAAGTTGGAAAAGTTGAAGTTTGGAAAACGGAAAAGTTTGACCCATAGTTGATTTTTGTGATATCGGGGTCAGAATGTGATTCCGAGAGTTGGAGCAACTCCTTTATGTCATTTTGGACTTGTCTTCAAAATTTGGCATCGTTTCGGTTGATTTGATAGGTTTGGGCACAAGTTTTTGAAGTTGGAAGATTTGAAAATTCATAGTTCGATTCATCGTGTGATTTGTCGTTTGGGCATTGTTTGATATGATTTGAGACCTTGAGTGAGTTCGTGTTAGGTTATATGACTTGTTTTTATGTTTAGACGGTATCCCGGGAGATCCCCTACATGTTTACTTTGGGAGTACGGATTGGTATTCCGGGAGATCTCCCTGCACGTTTACTTTTGGGACTGTGGGACTGCACCCGGGAGATTCCCCTGCGCATTATGAGATGGACTACGGGACGATACCCGGGAGATCCACTGTATATTTATATTTGGACTACGGGACAGTATCCCGGGATATCCTCTGTACATTTATGTTTGGGACTACAGGACGGTATCTTGGGAGATCCTCTATTATTATCACTGTGTTTTGAGCTGCTGTTTTCATTGATCCTATCCCTGTGTAAATAGAATATGTGATGTATGTTCTTGTCCTTATGCTTACTAGGTAGTATGAACTATGTTAGGACACTTGCACAAGCATACACGTGGCTAAGCAACCTTATTGGATAGGAGCCTCTTTGAGATTTCTAAATATAGACGCACACCCTTGTTTATTTTCCTTGCATGTGAGAATGACTCTTTTGGGCACGTGAGTTGTCAGTATGATTATAAGGTGTGATGAGGGCACAGAATGCCAGGTGTTAGGGTTCAAGTATTGAGACCCGTATTGTATGAGTATGAGATGAGGTGTCACGGGGTGTTTATATTCGAAGAATATTTATTTGAAAAGGTTATATTCAAAAGGTATTCATTATTAGAGAACCATTTCAGAAAAATGTTTACTTGAAGAAGTATAATTCGAAATGTTCTTATCAACTAAAAGATTTGACTAATTGATTGAAGTTGTTGGCTATGACCTAATGTGAAAGTTGTCGTAGTTGCTGAGTAATGACTTGTCCTTACTGTATTCGTGAATTTAGAATTTGGGTTGTATTTTTGTTCACTTTTATGAGCTTTATTATGGTTTTCCACTGTTACTTGTTGTTTCCTTTCCTTATTGTAGTTACTATGTTGTTAGCAATATTACTTAGCCTTTATATAGATATCACATTCGGATGTTTCTATACTTATACTTGTTCTGCTTATTAGACCAGTGGGTGTCTTGACTGTTCGTTGTCACTACTCCACCGAAGTTAGTTTTGATACTTACTAGGCACCACTGTGGTGTGCTCATACTACACTTCTGCATATTTGTTTTGTGCAAATCCAGGTATTATTTGCTGGTAGCTATGCGAATTCTTGCCGAGGAGACTCAAGATATCCCTATTGCTGCATTCGCTGGCTTCGGAGTCACCTTCCTATTTTATATTCACACTTTTGTATTTGCTTCCATACGGTTGTGTTTAAAAGTTATAGAGAAACTCTGTAAAGCTTATGACTTGTACTACCGGGTTTTGAAAATTTTATTTTGTAGAGATTTCTGCTTCTAGACTATTAAATTTCATTATTATTGTGGTAATTCAGCATGAGTTAGGCTTACCTAGTCCCTACGACTAGGTGCCATCACGATACCCAAATGGAGGTAAAGTTGGATCGTGACAAGTTGGTATCAGAGCTCTAGGTTCATAGGTGTTACGAGTCATAAGCAAGTTTAGTAGAGGCTTGCGGATCAGTACGGAGACATCTATACTTATCTTTGAGAGGCTATAGAACTATTAGGGCAATCTCATTTCTTTCATTCCTATCGTGCGATCTTATTAATCATGGAGTTTGAACTTTTATCATTCCATTCTCTCATTGACAGTGAGGACACGAGCTGCAGTTATCGACGTCGTTGCTCCTAGAGTAGGTGTAGCTAGAGGCAGAGGCTGACGAGGAGTATGTGCTGCAGCTAAACCATACACAGAGTAGCGAGTTTCCATTAGTCAAGTCCAGGTGACATGGCGGCAAAATTTGTGGTTCCAGTTCAGCCTATGGTCAGGGTAGCAACATCCGAGGGGGAATAACTTAGATTTGCAAGGTTCAAGAAATATGTGAGCCTCCTACATTCAGCAGTTTGTCTTAAGAGATCACAATGTATTTCATAGAGGAGTTTCATCGCATTATCAGCACTATGGGTATTGCAGAGACGAGTGTGGTTGCTTTTGCTACTTTCCAGCTTAACGGAGCAGCTTATCAATGGTGGTGGACATATTAGTTGGGTAATCGGCCAATGCAGTTTCACTTACATGTGTTCAGTTTTTAGAGATGTTTCGAGAGAGTTTGTATCTCAGTCACTTAGGTTCAGCATGACTTGAGAGTTGGAGCTAGATGTTTTATTTCAGTAGGTGGTAGGGATCGCTGGCCAATTAGGGGGCATATGGGATCGGGAGCGAGAGGACGGCCGAGATCAGGAGAGAGAGAGAGAGAGAGAGAGTATAGGAAGGCGAGGAGATCTCGTAGACCAGAGAGATCTTCTGGCCCTTATTCTGGAGGCAGGGTACGACATGGTAGAGTTTCGTGGGTCAGCCACTTCGGTTTGCGCTTCAGGCTTTATAGTGATTTAGGTATTTATAGGTCTTAGGGTACCCATACCGCACAGTTCCCATAGCCATGTCAGTAGAGAGGTTGCTTTAAGTGTGGAGATACTAGCCACATAGTGGGAGATTTCTCTCTATTTTGGGCAAATATGTCACAACAAGGTATTTAGGTGAGTAGAGGGCATCCAAGAGGGGGAGGCCCCGCCCGTTGATGTGTTTCATATAGTATGCTTAAGGCCGTTGCGCTAGATGATGTCATTCAGGTATGCTTTAGGTTTGTTATGGAGGAGCACCATCCGTATTTCATCTCAGTTCTACTTATTGGGGTAAGTTCCCCTATCTATTACTCCACTTATGGGTGTGTTTCATGATTTGCACTCTATTTATGTGGTTACCCTGTTGAGAGGTTCTATGAGTGATAGCTGTGCCTATCATCATTTTCTAGTCCTTGTTGAGAGTTATGAGACTAGTGGTAAATTCTCGTTGTACTTTTCGGTAGGCTTGATGTGATTTTTGAGTATTTTTGGTTACGAGTCATGATTTTATGCTACACCGGTATGGGAGCCAGGACGTGTTGTAATTTTGTTGACGGAATTGATCTAGTGAGAGTTTCCAACTGATTTGATGTGTACCCTACTTGAGATTTAGAGTTAAGGGCAGGACCCTAGTTATTTCATGTGATTTGATGTGTTGAAATCGGGCTGTGTACTGCAGTGGGAGTTATATTAGTATGAGATCATTGTGATTCTTTCGTATGCTTTTAATTCTTTCTTGTTAGATTGTTTTGTAAATTAGTTTTGATAGAAAAATCTGTGCTTGAAGGACTTGTTTGATAGCTCCTTTATGTGTTTCCTTTCTATATTCAGTCATTTTCGTTATGTGTTTCTTGAGTTCTAGCTTGTGGGGTGTGTGCCTGTTGGTATTAGTTGTGATTTAGTGATTCGGGTGTTAGTTATATGGTTTTCGTGGATATTGTATCATCGTCAGTGTTGTGGAGGTTTGAAACGGGTTCCTATCGAATATGAGGCTTATGGCCGGTGCAGGAATTGATTTCAGCAAGTATTGTGATCAGGAATGTTATTATAGGCCTATGTGTGATGTGTATGTTGTGTGGTTGTACTCTATAGATGTAGGCATGAGTGGTTTCAACTAGTTGAAACTGATAACGGGTATGGATTTAGAATCGGGTCTCTTAGAAATGAATGGGAGATAGGGATTTTGTCTCTAAAGCTTATAGGTATTGCTAGAAATGCTAAATTTCAATTGAGATGGTCTCGTCAGGTTTATGTGGATTGGGGTGATGTGGTATCACCCGCGAGTGTATGTTGGAAGTGTGCACTCAGTGACTAGAGGACTTTGAGGCAAATCTTGGCACGTTCGAGGACGAACGTTAGTTTTAAGAAAGGGAGGATGTAACGACCATGCCGGTCATTTTGAGAAATTATGCTATGTTCGATGGCGTAAGGACTGGAACAGCTTTATAATATGAGTATCGACTTACGTGCATGGTTGAATTCAATTAACGGATGATTCATAGTCAAATTGGATGAAGGAATCTAGTTTTGGAAGTTTAAACGGTGAGAATTTGACCGGAATTGGAATTTTGAGTAAACGGCCCCCGGAATGGATTTTGGATGATCTCAACAGCTTTGTATGGTGATTTGGAGGTGTGCGTCCAAATTCGGATTTGGAGCTCTGTAGGGTAATTTGAGGCATTTCGATGAAAGTTGAAAAAGTTGAAATTTGGAAAATGGAGAAGTTTGACCCATAGTTGACTTTTGTGATATCATGGTCGGAATGCGATTTCGAGAGTTGGAGCATCTCCATTATGTCATTTTGGACTTGTCTGCAAAATTTGGCATTATTCTGGGTTGATTTGATAGGTTTGGGCACAAGTTTTTGAAGTTGGAAGATTTGGAAGTTCATAGTTCGATTCATGGTGTGATTCGTCGTTTTGGCATTGTTTGATATGATTTGAGTCCTCGAGTGAGTCCGTGTTAGGTTATATGACTTATTTGTATGTTAGATGGTATCCTGGGAGATCCCCCTACATTTTTACTTTGGGACTACGGATCGGTATTTCGGGAGATCCCCCTACACGTTTACTTTTGGGACTACGGGACTGCACCCGGGAGATTCCCCTGCGCATTATGAGAATGGACCATGGGATGACACCCGGTAGATCCACTGGATATTTATATTTGTACTGCGGGACGGTATCCCGGGAGATCCTGTGTATATTTATGTTTAGGACTACGGGATGGTATCTTTGGAGGTCCCCTATTATTATCATTGTGTTCTGAGCTGTTGTTTTCATTGATCCTATCCCTATGTAAATAGTGTATGTGTTGCCCGTTCTTGTTCTTATGCTTACTAGCTACTATTTTAGGACACTTGCACAACCATACTCCTGGCTAAGCACCCATATCGGATAGGAGCCTCCTTGAGATTTCTGAATATAGACGAACACCCTTGTTTATTTTTCTTCCATGTGAGAATGACTCTTTTGGGCACATGAGTTGTCAGTATGATTATGAGGTGTGATGAGGGCACAGAATGCCAAGTGTTAGAATTCAGGTATTGAGACCCGTATTGTTTGATTATGAGATGAGGTGTCATGGGGTGTTTATATTCAAAGGATATTTATTTGAAAATGTTATATTCGAAAGGTATTCATTATTAGAGAACTATTTCAGAAAAATGTTTACTTGAATAAGTATAATTCGAAATGTTCTTATCAACTAAAATATTTGACTAATTGATTGAAGTTGTTGGCTATGACCTAATGTAAAAGTTGTCGTAGTTGCTGAGTTATGACCTGTCCTTACTGTATTCGTGAATTTAGAATTTGGGTTGTATTTTTGTTCACTTTTATGAGATTTAATGATAGTTTTCCACTATTACCTGTTGTTTCCTTTCCTTATTGTAGTTATTGTGTTGTTAGCAATATCACTTAGCATTTATACAGATATCACATTCGGATGTTTCTATACTTATACTTCTTCTGCTTATTAGACCAGTGGGTGTCTTGACTGTTCCTCATCACTACTTCATCGAGGTTAGTCTTAATACTTAATAGGCACCGCTGTGGTGTGCTCACACTACACTTTTGCATATTTTTTGTGTGCAGATCCATGTATTATTTGCTGGTAGCTATGCGGATTCTTTCCAAGGAGACTCAAGGTAGCCCTGTTGCTGCGTTCGCAGGCTTCGGAGTCACCTTCCTATTTTATATTCACACTGTTGTATTTACTTCCATACGGTTGTGTTTAGAAGTTGTAGAGAAACTTTGTAGAGCTTATGACTTGTACTACCGGGTTTTGGAAATTTTATTTTGTAGAGATTTCTGCTTCTAGACTTGTAAATTTCATTATTATTGTGGTAATTCAGCACGAGTTAGGCTTACCTAGTCCCTACGACTAGGTTCCATTGTGATACCCAAATGGAGGGAAAGTTGGGTCGTGACAACTCTCCTTCTTGACTTAGGCAATTCCACATTTCTAACCGAACCAACCAGAACAAACTTATTGTCTACATTCTCAACCAAAATAGAACGTACCTCAGAAGAGAAGTTTTGAGCCTTCTCAGAGTCATAAAACTCAGTTCCTTCCCCTTCACTCACAGATTTGAATGAATCATCTGAGTTCACTGAATCTTGGGCTTGGCTTGCCTTTAATTTTTCGTTCAATTTCCTTGAAAGAGCACCAGTTACCACTGTTTTGCAAGCAAGCATTTTTACTCGCCTTCGCCTGGGTTGAGGGGTTGTGCTAGGTGGAGGAAGGGTGGATAAATCAGAGGGGGTAGGTTGTGGAGGAGTGGTCGGGTTATCTTGGCGGTTAGATATTGTGACAGATTTCATGAGAGAATTTATGAGTTTGGCTTTTGGAAGATAGAGCAATTTGAGAGTGAAAGAAGAAATTTCGATGATTTAGAGATTTATGAGAGTGGCAGAAGGTGATGATGGGTTTTTAAAGAGATAAACTTAATTAATGACTAAGGGTAGCTTTTTGCAGTCAATTAGAAGTCCAATCAACCTGAAATTTCAGGTTGAATGAGCGGTTAAGCTTTCCTAGATTTTAGGCATTGTTTGTGGTGAGAATTCTAGTTGAGACGGAACCGGTTCAAAAATAAACGGATAGGATTTTTTGATGTTTTGAAACATAGGTATGACTCTGCTCATGATTTAAATATTTATATTTCCAATTGTGTAGAGTATAGAAAACATACCTCATTATTCAAATGAACCAATACTGATGAACCAGGTTCTTCATTTAGAATCCTCTTGATCATGCCTCAATTTATCAAAATAGAGAAAATTTTGTTAGAGATCAGTAAGTCATATCAACACATGTCACAGGAGTATACTATATACAGTATGAAATTAAGTAACAATTAATCTAGATATTTACACAAGTAGATTTCCTAGCCAACAAAAAATATTTTTTTTTTCATTGTGCATTCTGAGCTGGTCTCATTAGGTGATTTTAATCATCCCTAATTCTAACCTGTTTCTTTCAAATCTTTCCCTACTCAGTGCTTTAGTAAAGATATCAGCAATTTATTTATCAATGGCACAAAATTCTATAGTAATCAACCTTTCGCATAGTTATCCCTTAAGAAGTGATGTCTAACATCTATGTGCTTAGTTCTCTTATGATGAACTAGGTTCTTAGTCATACTAATAGCACTAGTGTTATCACAAAAGATAGGGATGCAACCAACTTTAATGCCAAAATCCATCAGCTACTGTTTGATCCATAGAAGTTGAGCACAATAAGAGGCTGCAGCAACATACTCAGCCTCAGCAGTGGATAGGGCCACTGAATTTTTCTTTTTAGTGGCCCATGATACTAGACATGAACCAAGAAAATGAGCCATGCCTGAGGTGCTTTTCCTATCCACAAGGAAACATACATAGTCAGCATCAACATATCCTACTAGATTAAAGTTACTACCTTTAGGGTACCAAAGTCAAAGGTCAGTAGTGCCTTTCAAATATCTCGGTATCCTTTTGACAGTAGTCAAGTGAGATTCCTTGGGATTTGCTTGAAAACGAGCACAAAGACCTACACTGAAAATAATATCATGTCTGCTAGCAGTAAGATACAAAAGTGAACCAATCATACCCCTATACAACTTCTGATCAACAGATGAACCAGGTTCATCTATGTCTAATTTAGTAGATGTTGCAATGGGTGTGTCTATTTCTTTTGATTCATCCATTTTAAACTTCTTAATCAACTCTTTTGCATATTTCTGCTGATGGAACATGGTTCCATTTGGGTTTTGTTTGATCTGTAAGCCTAAGAAGAAGTTAAGCTCACCCATCATACTCATTTCAAATTCACTCCCCCATTAATTTAGCAAATTGCTTACTCAGTTTTTCAGTGGTTTCCCCAAAAATTATGTCATCAACATATATTTGTACTACTAGTAGATCCTTACCTTTTTCCCTCAAGAATAGTGATAGGTTACAAGTACCTTGGGCACACGTACTTTACTTTATATTTTGATGATCTAACAAACTTACCATCCAGAACCAGATAAGGAACCTGTTACACATTTACAAGACCTTGAGATCATAAAGTTCCAGGTTGGGAACCAGTGTGGGATATAACTCAACTTTTCAGAGTGGAAGGAATAGCTAAGGTAACAGGTCCCTACCAGTTCCTGAGGAGACTGTATAAAGTTAACTCTCCAATAGGAAAATCGCTGCCTGCACACGCTACTACACAAGAATAGCGCAGCAGTCAACTTTCTGTGGAAGGCTCTTTACCTACCTTGCTTACATCATTGTAGGTGATGTCACTCACGTATAAATACAATCAAAGAAGGTAAAACAACTTACTTCATGAGAGAACCAGATAAAGAACCTTAAGCATGCCTGGTACAATCATTCAAGTTAATCGACTCAAAGCAGTGTGCTTTAGATTCACAGGAACCAGATTAGGGACCTGATCCCTTGGTGTTCCCCTGACAGAAGTTTAAATCAACTACAACTAGAAAGCAACTACAGAAAGTGACTGCCTGCAACTCTACACACAATAGTTTAGTAGACAGTGCAACAGTCACTTCCCATTGAGAAAAGGCATGTACTAACCAAGATTTGACATCACTAAGGTGATGTCTTTTGTAATGTAAACTCGGTGCAAGGCAAAAGACATTCTTGTCCAACACTTGCAAAATCAGAAACGAAAATTCTCTCTCAAGTGCAAGAACAACCTCTCTCAAGAACAAAGCTACTGCAACCTCAAGGACCTAATCCAAGATCGAAGATATCTTAAGTCCTTAGGTTTGTTGAATCTTTGTTATTTGTTCTTCATTATAATTCCTATCTTGCTTTCTCAGAAGTTGTTTTTAGTAAACCCAAAATCGTAAACCCTCTAAGTTTGTGTCTTGGCTAGAGTTAGTCGAGTTGTACATACTTTGTAATATAGCCATTACAAAGTGGCTTGTAATAGTGTTATTATAAGTTAGAGTGATTGAAGTCTTTGTAATAGAGTCATTACAAAATGGCTTGTGGTGAGGGCATCACAAGTTAGTTAAATTCTTTGTAACTAGAGAGTCACAAAGTGGCTTGCGGTGAGAGAATCACAAGTTAGTTAAAGTCTTTATAACTAGGGAGTCACAAAGTGGCTTGTGGTAAGAGTACCATAAGTTAGTTGAATTCTTTGTAATAGAGTTATTACAGAGTGGCTTGTAATAAGTGTTTACAAGTTAGTGAAGTTGAAAGCCTACAAGTGTAATTTGTGGTTTTTGTCCCCTTGAGTTGGGATTTTTTCACGTAAAAATCCTCTGTGTTCTTTACTTATTGCCGAGCTACTGTGGAACAATTAGAGAACCTGATTCCATATACTGTTTGGTTTTACAGTCTGTTGCTTGCAGTAGGAGTTGATTGAGAATTTGGTTCTCTGTATAGTAGGAACTTATCATGTGTCTCATTTACATACCGGTTCAGTAGTTAGCACTGGGGAAACTGATATAGGACCAGATCGCTACACAGTTTGGTTCATCAGTATCTTCAATGGAAACTCATAGAAAACCCGATTCTCTATACAGTTTGGTGGACGCATAGTTTCTAACAAATAGAGTGTTGTCAATCTTACCTCTTTTTATCCATGTTCAAGTAGGAATTTGTATAGACGTTCATACCATGCTCTAGGAGCCTTCTTAAGTCTATATAGGTCCTTGTCCAATTTGTATACATGATCTGGACACTCCTAACTTTTACACTCTGGAGGTTGTTTGACAAAGACTTCTTCCTTTAAGTAGCCATTTAGGAAGGCACTCTTTATATCCATTTGGTGAAGGGTAGATTCCAAGTGTGCTGCAAAGGCTATGAGGAGTCTTATTGCTTCCAGTCTTGCAACTGGAGCAAAGGTCTCATTATAATCTATGATCTCATCTTGGCTATAACCTTGGACCACCAGCCTTGCCTTGTTCCTTGTAACTATTCCATTTTCATCAAGTTTGTTTCTGAAGATCCATTTAGTTCCAATTACTGATCTGTCCTCAGGTCTTCTGACCAGAATGTCACACTTGACTTCTTTCAAACTGATGAGTTCATCTTGCATTGCATTCACCTATTCTGCATCCTGTAAAGCTTCAATAACATTTTTAGGTTCAATAAGAGATAAGAATGTATCAAAAGAATCTGACTGAGATCTGGTTTTAACTGCAAAAGCAGTATCAGTAAGGATGTTCTCAATGGGATGAGAACTTTGATACTTGTAAGGTTTCACAACCAACTGATTAGATTTCTATTTGGAGTTTCTCCCATGTTCTATTGCCCTGGATGGAATCACTTGTTCCTTCTTTTGGTGCGGCTTCAGTTTGAGCTATGACTTCACTCAATTCTTTTACCAGACCAATAGCTTTCATCAAAAACTACATGTACACTTTCTTCTATACACAAAGTTCTTTTGTTGTACACTTTATAAGCTTTGTTGTGTGAAAAATATCCCAAGAATACTCCTTCATCACTTCTGGGATCAAACTTACCTGAGGAGCCCTTTCCATTATTATGCACAAAGCACTTGCATCCAAATGCCCTAAGATGGGATATATTTGGTTTTCTCCCTTTAAGTAACTCATAGGGAGTCTTCTCTACAACAGGTCTAGTCATGTACATATTAATGATGTAACATGCTATATTTACAGCATCTGCCCAGAAGCTATGGGAAAGTTTACTGGAAAGAAGCACAGTCTTAGCCATACCTTCAAGAGTCCTATTCTTTCTTTCAAATACTCTATTTTGCTGAGGAGTCCTAGGGGCAAAAAAATTATGATCTATACCATGCTCATCACAAAATTCAGCAAACTTAGCATTTTCAAATTCAGTTCCATGATCATACCTAATTGATGCAAATTGATTACCTAGTTGTTTTTGAGTTTTTCTAAAAAAAAGGCAGTAAATATGTCAAATGCTTCATCCTTAGATGTTAAAAATAATTTCCAAGTAAACCTAGAGTAATCATCAACAAGCACCATCACATATTTCTTACCACATCTACTCAATGTTCTCATTAGACCACAGAGATCCATATGAACCAGTTCCATCGATCTGGTCGTGCTTACAACTTTCTTACTTTTAAAAGAGGATCTTACCTGCTTCCCTATTTCACAAGCCTCACAAACTTTGTCTTTCTTAAACTTTATGTTAGGCAGCCCTATCACCATGTCCTTGGAGACTAATTTGTTGAGTTGACTTAGACTTGCATGTCCAAGTCTTTTGTGCCAAAGGAGGGGATCATTGTCCAACACACTTAGACAGGTGAGTTCATTTTCTGAAAGAGTAGACAGATCTATAATATATTTTTTTTTACTCTTTTTCCCTGCAAAACAATCTTGTCAATGGTAAGATTTATCACAAAACATTTGGTAGAGGTGAATGCTACCAAGTTACCTTTATCACACAGTTGTGATACACTGATTAGGCTATATTTCAAGCCATCTATCAAGTAGACATTCTCAATGGAATGTGAGTCTGTCTTACCTATCCTTCCAACCCCAATGATCTCACCTTTCTTATTATTTTCAAAGGAGACTTTCCTCCTTTGAGGTCCTCAAGTGAAAGGAACTGGTTCTTACTACCAGTCATATGTTTTTAGCAGCCACTATCCATGTACCATATTTGGATTATCCCTTTCACTTTGACCTACAAAAGAAAATCAGGGGTTAGTCTGAGGAACCCAAACTAGTTTGGGTCCCTTTCTATGGGCAAAAGAGTGAATTAAATTCTTTTTAGCCCACCGTGGCAGCCTATTTTTCCCTTGAACAAAGGTTTGGTTCTTTTGACTATCCTTTTCTTTTGCATTACATTCACTTTTAAAGTGACCAGTCTTACCACAATGTGTGCAGATTTTGCACTTAGGAAGTGTGATATACTTGCTTTTGGGATCCCACTTAGGTGCAGGGGTTCCATAGCCAAGTCATCTCTTATTGCTACTGTGATGTTCTTGTAGCCAAGATAGTGCATCAGAGGACTTATTCCATTTGCAAGTTCTATCGAGTTCATGCTTAACCTTGCCTAGATCTTCTTTTAGGACCCTTATCTACTCATCTCTCTTATACAACTCATCGTTCATTTTTCCTAGATTTTCTTCTAAGGTGAGGTATGTGTGATCAGCTTTCTTTTTACCTGTTCCTAATTTCAGTTTTAAATTTTTTGATCCAAGTTCTAAGACAGTGGTGTCAAGTTCAAGAACCTGGTTCTTCAACTCAATATTTTTACTATCTCTTTCACCAACCCTAAGTTCCAGATTTTGTTCTTTCTCATTGATTATGATCTCAAACTCATCAATAAAGTCTAGGAGTAATTCAGATAGCTTTTCTTTAGACAAAAAAATTAATCTTATCTTTGAGATGAATCACACTTACCTCTTGTTCATCACTTTATTGGTTCTACCTCTTATTTTATATGAAGAGAATGAATCTTTTTGTCACGCCCCAAACTAGGGGAGGTATGATTGGCACTCGATACTGTATTCGATCGAGTTAGCCACTAAACATACTAGCTAACTAAACTGGGCGCCCAACAGATCGGGCAACACAACATCTGAAATACTAAGCCTGGACCATTAAGGTCATGACCTGAATAACAATAAGACATATAAATAAAGGTAGACGACTAAAATAATAAAGTACTAGCTGACCGAAGAGGCCACGATTTGAGACATCTATGTCTATACATATATATATATATACATGCCAAGCCTATGGGCTGGAGACTAAAAGCTGCAAAAAGAAACCCAGAATACTGTGTCCACAATAGCCTCTAAGAGTATCACAAGCACTATCGGGATAAGTCCCCGACTATACACAAATTTTACAACAAAGGTAGCCATCCTATGACAGCTCCAGGAAGAGGTGGAGCTTACCAACTCATAGCTGAACCCCTAAATCCTAGCAGAGGGGTCGATCAGAGTCCCTACCTGGACCTGCACGCACGAAACAAAAATGCAGTGTCCCTAGGCAATGGGACATCAGTACAAATACAAATGTACTGGTATGTAAGGCAGAAAGTAGAATCATACATAGCTGGTAAAAAAAGGTAATAGAGATACCACCTAACACTGAAAATCTGATAGCCTCCATGGCTGACATCCGACCTCATAATAATCAAATATGCATGGTATGCTCGTGTAATCGTATGTCGTGAATACATATATATTGATGCAAATGCATGACATACCCAACAAAATGCTAGCAATGGCGGTCTCTTCCGGTAGTTGACCGGTATCATATTGCCAACCTGTGGCCATCTATACAATACATATAGTCTTTCGGGAAAATAGGCCCCTTACCTCCGATTATAGCTCGAAGTCCATGCATAATATGCCATGTATGATATGAACTTTGAATGCACATAATAGGCCATAACAAGAACTTAGCCAATATTGGCTCATTGGTAATCTTATTCTCATAATCACATTCGTATTTCATACAATTGTCTCGTGGAACGTCATATATTTTTTTATAAGCTCGAAAACATAAATCGACTTTTTGAAAGATAATGTAACTCTGAAGATGTTCATAAAAAGCTTAAGGTGCTTCACTTAGTCCTTATACCTGATTTCTTGATAATTAGTAAAAGAAAGTATTTCAAAAATCAAGTGTTTTAATAGTTTAAACATAGAATTTATATTTGAGATTTTTGGAAATCGAAGTGTCACTTTAGAGATTTCAAAATACACTTTAACAAGGAAGAAGATTGATCGCAAATATTAAATGCTTTTATTTTTTTTAGCCACACAACCCAAAGACGAATAAGAATTCATATATATATATATATATATATATATATATATATATATATATATATAGATATATAGATAAGAAAGCCGACAAAATGACATATATAGATGTCGAATACCCTATTTAACCGAACGAGTGGAATATCAACCTAATAGAATCATGGAAATACTTCAGTTACAATCCTAATTCCTTTCACAAAAGGTCTTTCTAGCCATAGAATAGTAAAATATCATATTTGGCGTCTTAGGAATTTCCAAGAATTCGTGCAAAAAGGAATAACAGAGCTTAGCCTTAACATACCTTTCCAACGAATGTCCGAATGCCTGTAGTTCCTTCACGAAAGTTGTTCCTTACATCCTAAACTTCGAAAACACTATATATATGCAGCTTATACGCACCTATAAACAGTACATAATTGAGTTTAAATTGGCAAATTCGCCATTTGAACCTAACTTGACGAAAAGTCTGTAGAACTTTGTAAAAACGATCATAAAAGAGCCCCAAGATGATTACATTTTCAAACCAAGTATAAAGCCTGAAGAACCAGCAAGAACAACAAATTCCAATATTCCAAAAATAGCTCCAAACACAGCTACTAGAATGGGGAAACAATTGCAAAGCGTAGAGATTGAGTTTCTAGGAATAGGGGCAAACTTTAACATTAAAAATCGTTATAAATGCACCTTAATCGACTTATACCACTTGTTTGACTCGACCCGGTTCACGACCCGGTTTCAGCATGGACAGTCTGGGGTATAATAGTCATAACGTTTTACTCCAATGTCTATTTGATATGAAATTTTTTTGGTTGCAAACTAGACTCGTGGAACTTCGATTTGATAGGTTGTGGGTCCCATAACTCTTTATATATTGGAAGAAATGACCTGATACATTCTACCCAAAGTTCAGAAAATTTATTAGAGAAATTTACAATAACTTTTGCCGACCTTTATTTTGCAACTTGCTTTACTCCAAAACATAACATGTGACCAGTGTGATGTTATACCCAATTATATATAACTAATATAACCATGCCACATTACGTATATTACGTAAGAGAAGAGAGAGAAAAAAAATATGGGGTCTCACAGTCTCGCCCCCCCCTAAGAACATTCGTCCGCGAATGGGTCAAGTCAATTCCTTGGTTTCATTTTTTTTCTGCTAATACGTTATTTGCGAGGATATATTTGTTTCGTTTTCAAAGCATAACTCAAATTTTGAAGATTCCAACTACTGGGCTTCTTATAGCTATCTCGCAATAAGAAACTTAAATTGCACTTTCAAGTCATTCAAAATCCAATTAAGCCGCTGTAAAGAAATAATTGCCAATTATTTAAATGCGACTCACCTTAAGTCGTAAATAGGTGGGGGTAATTCGTCCTCATTTCCTCCTCAGCTTCCCAGGTCATTTCCTCGATGTTGTTATTTCTCCATAACACTTTAACGGAAGCCACTTCTTTAGTTCGAAGCTTTCTTACCTGCTGATCTAAAATAGATACTGGTACCTCTGCATAAAATAAGTCTTCAGAAATGTGAATATCCTCGATGGGCATAATACGTGAAGGATCTCGAATGCACTTCCGCAACATAGATACATGAAACACGGGATGGACTGCTTCCAATTCTGGAGGCAAATCAAGCTCGTACGCCACCCTAGCAATCCTCCTAATAATCTTATATGGTCCAACATACTTGGGGCTGAGCTTCCCCTTCTTTCCAAATCGCATGAGGCCCTTCATAGGCGATACTTTCAGGAAAACCCAATCTTCTACATCAAACTCTAAGTCTCGTCGTCGAAAAACTGCATAAGACTTCTGCCAACTTTGTGCTGTACGCAGCCGGTCTCTAATAATTTTTACCTTTTCCATTGCTTGTTGGACTAAATTAGGACCTAGTAACTTTACTTCCCCGACCTCGAACCAACCGATTGGCAACCTACACTTTCGCCCGTATAGTGCTTCGTAATGAGCCATCTGAATACTAGCTTAGAAGCTGTTGTTGTAAGAGAACTCAATAAGAGGTAGATGATCATCCCAACTTCCTTTAAAATCTAGCATGCAGGCACGTAACATATCCTCAACTGTTTGAATAGTACGCTCTGCCTGTCCATCAGTTTGCGGATGAAAATAGGTGCTAAGATTTACCTGCGTGCCTAGACCCTCCTAAAAAGATTTCCAAAAATGTGTTATAAAATGAGCCCCTAGATAAGATATAATAGATAATGGCACTCCGTGAAGGCGAACAATCTCTCGGATGTAAAGCTTAGCATAATCCTCGGCTGAATATGTCGTCTGACTGGCAGGAAATGAGAAAATTTTGTAAGCCTATCAATAATTACCCAAATAGAATCATACCTCCGTGGAGTGCGAGGCAAAGCAGTGATGAAGTCCATATTTATCATGTCCCATTTCCATAATGGAAGTTCAATATACTGAGTTAGGCCTCCAGGTTTCTGATGTTCGGCTTTAACTTGCTGGCAGTTGGGACATTGGGCTACCATCTCCGCGATATTTTTTTTCATTCCATTCCACCAATAGATCTGTCAAAGGTCCAGATACATCTTTGTCGCTCTGGGGTGAACTGCATATCTAGAATAATGGCCCTCCGAGAGAATCTTGGTGCGGATCTCTTCGACTATCGGTACACATAAGTGGCCCTGGTATCTAAGGACTCCATCTCCAGTTAGCTCAAATAAAGTTTGACGCTACTGTGGAATACTTTCCCTCAGTTTTATAAGCTCAGGATCCTCGTTTTGTCGCTCTTTCACTTTAGTAACAAAAGAATATTTTGTCATATTCTGAACAAGAATGCGTCCACCCTCTGCATCTACCAAACGCACCTACAAACTAGCTAGCTGGCATAGGTATTTCATCATCTTGACCTTATTAACTTTAATATGGCTTAGACTGCCCATTGACTTCCGGCTAAGGGCATCAGCAACAATATTAGCTTTGCCGAGATGATATAAAATATCAACATCATTGTCCTTTAGTAATTCTAGCCATCTTCTTTGTCGTAGGTTTAGCTCCCTCTGTTTAAATAAATACTGAAGGCTCTGGTGGTCTGTGAAAACATTTAATATGAACCCCATATAGATAATGCCGCCAAATCTTTAGGGCTAAGATAACTACGGCTAACTCAAGATCGTGCGTAGGATAGTTCTGTTCATGTTTCGGCAACTGTCTGGAGGTGTACGCGATAACCTTACCATGCTGCATAAGAACACAACCTAAGACAATTCTCGAGGCATCACAATATACAACATAACCCTCGGTGCCATCCGGAAGAGTCAAGACAGGTGCCGTCGTAAGCCTTTTCTTTAGCTCCTGAAAACTTTGTTCACGTGCCTCAGTCCATTGAAACTTAGATCCCTTATGTGTCAGTTTCGTCAATGGTGCAGAGATAGAGGAAAATCCCTCCACGAACCTTCGTTAATACCCTACCAAGCCTACAAAGCTACGAACCTCCGTCGGATTCAAAGGCCTCGGCCAAGTCATCACAGCTTCAATCTTTTGGCCATCAACCTTGATACCACCACCGGTAATAACATGACCAAGAAAAGATACAGAAGTTAGCCAAAATTCACATTTAGAGAAGAGAGTCTGCAATAAAGCTCGCAAGTGGTCTGCATGCTCGGCTTCCGATCGTGAATATATCAGGATGTCATCAATAAACACAAACACAAATTCATCCAAGAATAGTTTGAATACCCGGTTTATAAGATCCATAAAGGCTGTTGGGGCATTTGTAAGCCCGAAAGACATGACAAGGAATTCAAAATGGCCATACCTTATCCTAAATGTTGTTTTTGGGATACCAATATCCCTGACTCGTAGCTGATGATAATCGGATCGCAAGTCGATCTTCGAAAAGAACTTGGCACCTTGTAACTGGTCGAACAAGTCATCAATCCATGGAAGAGGATACTTATTCTTAATAATGACTTTATTTAGTTGCATGTAGGCAATACACATCTGCAAGGAGCCATCTTTCTTTCCAACAAAGAGCACCGGAGCACCCCATGGGTATGTACTTGGCCTAATAAAGCCCTTGTCGAGCAAGTCCTTCAGTTGTTCCTTCAATTACCTTAGCTCTGCAGGAGCCATTCTGTAGGGAGAAATGGATATAGGCTGCGTATTAGGAAGCAAATCTATAGCAAAATCGATTTCCCTTTCGGGGGGATTCCTGAAAGCTCGTCAGGGAATACCGTTGGGAATTCATTCACAATAGGAACCGACTGAAGAGTCACTGGCACCTTATCTGTATCCCTGACATGAACCAGATCTTATATACAACCTTTAGCAATAAACTTCCGTGCCCTAAGGTATGAAATAAACTTACCCCTGGGCATGGCTGCATTACCTTTCCATTCAAGGACAGGCTCACCAGGAAAATGAAATCGGACCAACTTTGCATGAAAATCAATATTAGCATAACAAGCTTCGAACCAATCCATACCTATAATGACATCGAAGTCTAGAATAACCAATTCAACTAAATCAACAGAGGTTGGACGATCATTAATTAACACTGTACAACCTCGATAGACATGATTAGCTACAGTAGAGTCGCCAACTAGCGTAGACACCTCAACTGACTATGGCAACAACTCAGATCTCATGTCAAGCTTACCAGCAATAAATGGAGTAATATATGAAAATGTAGAGTCGGGATCTATCAATGCATAAACGGTATGAGAATGTATTGTCAATATACCTCTGACAACACCTGGGGATACCTCTAAAACCTGTCAGCATGTGAGTGCATAAAAATAGTTCTGGCCACCACTAGAACTCGAGGTGTATCCTCCACCTCTCCCCCTACCACGACCCTGAGTAGACTGTGGACCTGGTTGGCGAGCACGGACTGAGGGCGAAGAGTCTGTATTGTATCCTGAAGGCTGAGCTGATGCACTTCTGCCTAACAACGGGCACTGGCTAATAAAATGTCATGTTTGCCCACAATGATAACATGCATTAGAACCTTATCTACACTGCTTGGTGTGCAGCTTACCGCACTGAGTACATGGAGGAGTAGGTTGTCTCATTTGTGCGGAACGCTCCTGTCGACGGCCCTCAGGCTGGCCTGAGCTCTGCCCCGGTCCTGACTGAATATGACGATCAAACCGATAGCCCTGCATCTGTGGTGGGAAAATACTTGCTGACCGAGGTGGATATTGATGGCTTGGGGGCCTAAAATCACTCCGTGGCTCCCTATAAGACCCCATAGTACGAACCCTCTTGCTATGCTCCCTATCCCTACGAGTATCACGAATCCGATGGGAAAGGTCCTCTGTAGTCTGAGCGAAAGCCTGTATGTGAGAAATATCTACATCACCCGATAGGGATGCCACCCTACAGTCTCTAATCAGATGAACTCATGGTACGTACTATATCTGGTGCATACCTCGCCAAAGAATTAAATTTATGGCTATAATCCCTCACACTCATATCCCCCTGCTTCAGGCTAAGAAACTGGTCAAGACGGGCCTCCTGAACCTCCCTTGGTAAATAATGGGCTAAAAAAAGCCTCAGAGAAGTCCTCCCACTCTGCTGGCGGAGCATCGGGTCCTCTAGATCTCTCACATGCCTCATACCATAGGACAGCTATATCACGTAGTTGAAAAGAAGCCAACTCCACAGCCTCAGTGACGGAAGCATACATCACCCTCAATATTCTATACATATGGTCTATAAAGTCCTGCGGATCCTCAGTGGAAACTGGATCCTGTAAATAATGGAGGGGCTAAGTGAAGAAACTCTCGTACCGTTGAGCTTCCTGTCCGATCTCTCCGGGCATCTGCTCTTGACTCTAGCTATCGCTCATGAATAGAAACCATCCTAGTCAGCAACTAAACTGCCTCCCTCATCCCCTGCTCCCCAGTCTCTGATGGGGGAACAACATGTGTTGGAGGTCCTGTGTCTCTAGCTGCCTCAGGTACTAATGGAACTAGTGAGGCTGGGGGGTACTACATCTCTCCGGGCTCCAACAAGTGTTGGGGAAGCTGAAACTAGGGCTACTGGAGACTCATTGTGTGCCTCTAAGGGAAATCTATCCCTCTGACCCAGTGGGGAACGACCGGTACCTTCCCCCGGATCCATACCTATCTCTCGTTGTGCCATCTCCTGAGCGTAGATAGCCTGTTAGATAAGCAACACAAAGCACGATATAGATTTCATATGTTCTTATAACTTTGCTCTATAGCAAGATCTATTAATTGAAAGAAACGTAACCATTCCTAAATGCCTTAAAGCCTCCAGATTATAAGTGTGGTGCACAACACACTCATAAGCAAGACTCTACTAGACACGGCTTGTGGACTCCCTGGGATACGACCTGCTCTGATACCAAGTTTGTTACGCCCCAAACTAGGGGAGGCACGACTGGCACTTGATACTGTATTCGATCAATTTAGTCATTAAACATACTAGCTAACTAAACTGGGCGCCCAATAGATCGGGCAACACAACATTTGAAATACTAAGCCTGGAGCATTAAGGTCATGACCTAAATAACAATAAGCCATATAAACAAAGGTAGACGAGCTAAAATAATAAAGTACTAGCTGACCGACGAGGCCACGATTTGAGACATCTATGTCTACACACATATATATACATGCCAAGCTAATGGGCTGGAGACTGAAAGCTGCAAAAAGAAACCCAGAATACTGTGTCCACAATAGCCTCTAAGAGTGTCACAAGCACTATCGGGATAAGGACCCGACTATACCCAAATTGTACAACAAAGGTGGCCATCCTATGACAGCTCCAAGAAGAGGTGGAGCTTACCACCTCACAGCTGAACCCCTAAATCCTAGCAGAGGGGTCGATCAGAGTCCCTACCTGGACCTGCATGCACGAAACAAAAATGCAGTGTCCCCAAGCAACGGGACATCAGTACGAATACAAATGTACTGGTATGTAAGGCAGAAAGTAGAATCATGCATATCTGGTAAAAAACGGCAATAGAGATACTACCTAACACTAAAACTCTGATAGCCTCCATGGCCGACATCCGACCTCATAATAATCAAATATGCATGGTATGCTCCTGTAATCATATGTCGTGAATACATATATATTGATGCAAATGCATGACATACCCAACCAAATGATAGCAATAGCGGTCTTTTCCGGTAGCTAACCGGTATCATATTGACAATTTGTGGCCATCTGTACAATACATATAGTCTTTCGGGCAAATAGGCCTCTTACCTCCGATTATAGCTCGAAGTCCATGCATAATATGCCATGTATGATATGAACTTTGATTGCACATAATAGGCCATAACAAGAACTTAGCCAATATTGGATCATTGGTACTCTTATTCTCATAATCACATTCGTACTTCATACAATTATCTCGTGGAACCTCATATATTTTTTTATAAGCTCGAAAACATAACTCGACTTTTTGAAAGATAACGTAACTCTGAAGATGTTCATAAAAATCTTAAGGTGCTTCACTTAGTCCTTATACCTGATTTCTTGATAATTAGTAAAAGAAAGTATTTCAAAAATCAAGTGTTTTAATAGTTTAAACATCGAATTTATATTTGAGATTTTTGGAAATCGACGTGTCACTTTAGGGAATTTAAAATACACTTTAACAAGGAAGAATGACTGATCGCAAATACTAAATGTTTTTATTTTATTTAGCCACACAACCCAAAGACGAATAAGAATTCATATATATAGATATATAGATAAGAAAGCCGACAAAATGACATATATAGATACCGAATACCCTATTTAACCGAACGAGTGGAATATCAACCTAATAGAATAATGAAAATACTTCAGCTACAATCCCAATGCCTTTCACAAAGGTCTTTCTAGCCATGGAATAGTAAAATATCACATTTGGCGTCTTGGGAATTTCCAAGAATTCGTGCAAAAAGGAATAACGGAGCTTAGCCTTAACATATCTTTCCAACGAATGTCTGAATGCCTGTAGTTCCTTTACGAAAGTTGTTCCTTACATCCTAAGCTTCAAAAACACTATATATATGCATCTTATACGCACCTATAAACAGTTCATAATTGAGTTTTGTTATGCCTCCTTTTTCCGATTACTACACCCGTGAAGGGTATAATAAAGGAGTTTTTCCAATTAAAGGACAATCGAAACGAGATTCGTTTTATTAAAGATTCAGAGTTGCCACTTGGGAGATTTATGCTGTCCCAAGTCACCGGTTTAAATCCCGAATTGAGGAAAAAGTTTGACTCTGTTTAACGGTCACCAACCAGAAATTCGGGTAAAGAATTCTGTTAACCCGGGAGAAGGTGTTAGGCACTCCCGAGTTCCGTGGTTCTAGCACAGTCGCTCAACTGCTATATTTGGCTAAAATATTTGATTTTAATACATGTTATGCCTATAGTGAAATTTAGAATTAATTACCCCTTTTGCCAATTATTATTTTATTTAAGAAAATGAACATCGTTTAAGAACGTATTTTTGGATCACGTCACATGAAATGCACCCGGATTCTCGACACATTCTTATTCAATGTTTTCGGATTTGGATTTGGGTCGCATGAAATGCACACCCATATTTAGGAAGGTAATTTTGTTAAAATCGCGTCTAAAGAGACTAACGTATTATTATCTTTTTGGGAAGGCCGTAAAATTTGCTAAATGGCCCGTCCCGAATTTCTAAGTATTTTTATTAAGTGATTAATGAGGGCCCCGCAATTGTATATTTGGTTTGGCGAGGCTCGTCTCATTTTGTCAAAAAGCCAATCTAAAATGAACTAAAGTTTTCTATTTATTATTAGTCTTTAAAAGACCAATTAATTTACAAATATAAATTCGGGCCTCGAATTCAAGTCCGAATTCAAACAAAAGAGGGCAACCCTTTTAGCTTGAACCCTCTACCTAATTCAAAATCTAATTTTATATTTATGATTTAATTCCCTATATTCCTAATTAATTAACTATTTTATGAAAGCCAATGATTTAGGCCTGGAAAGCTTGGCCCATGGTTGGAATATGAGTCAATAACTTGACTTTGGGCTTGTAATAAACACAAAGGGGTGGTTCGCGATTCATTTCCAGCAATCATTTTTGCTCGGCCTAGACTTAAACACAGAGGGCATTACCCTTGAATCTGGTCCAGAATGCCTTTAATTGGCCAACACTGGCCCATTCCTTTAGTTCCAATTCACGTGAATCAAAATCCAATCAGTGTTAACAATGCAACAAAAATAGAGAAGTCGATGATTGTTCTAACTTGAGTGTGACGAAATATTTTAAACAATTATGCAATTTGATAAACGATTTACCACTCAACACTGATCATGAACTTAATTTCGTAATCAATCCCACATTAGCTAGAAATTCAGACAATTCTAATTATCTACTGATTTCAATATTATTTACACGGAACTAAACTACTTCATGAAATGATCAGGAACATTTTGACTAAAAAAAAAATCCTAGCACTGTAGATTAAAATGCAAGCAATCACTAATTACCAATTCCTGTTAAATATAGATCCATGAAGGTCTCATCACAAGAATTCTACTCCAATTTGCATGAATTATTCTATCACCCTAACAGGAAGCTGAGTTCACTCAGTACTCTACAGCTAATGCTTCACATGAAGAAAATTCATAGTCCATGAACTATAGTAAACATTATATAACACAATCCAATTCCAATCACGTTTACCTACACTAAACGATTAACTAAATCATACTAACATACACAGGAATACCCAAACATAATAGAAGAAGATTTATAACAGAAAAACTGCAGCTTCATTACCAACAGGGGAATTACTTTGAGACAGACTTGAGATATGTACCTGGACAAAATTTTAGAAGGAGGAATATGAGTCAGTAGCAATAGTGCAGCAGTAATTACAACAGCAACCAAACAACCAACACAGGAATGATTTTCAAACCCAAAAATCGCTTCAAATCAATCAATACCACACCAGCAATATGCACTGACCAAAATTCAACTAAATAAACCCCTGAATCTACTCGAAATCAAGCAGAATCTACTGTGAAGTCTCAAATTACCAGAAAAGGAGCTAAGAGAAGTAATTCAGCTACTAGAACTAGAAATGAATTAGGAGATTCAACAAAACAGTAATGTTTTTGGCTTTTCTACTGGATTTTCTATTGTTTTTGGATTTTTTGAAGGTTTGAATTTCAAAATCAGATCTGAAATTAGAGAGATCTTTTTTGGGGGGAATTTTCGGAGGCTCAAAACTTCTTCAACAAGTAAGGGTCATACCCTTTTTATAGGCAAAGATGAGGTGCAAGTTCAGATTTTCGTTTTTACATTTTAGTCCCTAAAATTGTTACTTGTCACACAAGTAAGTACACCTTTTTCTTGTATTTTACCTTAAAACTCATTCTAGAATACTCTAGTGAATTCCATTTCAGTCTTTTTAAAAGGTTTTCTAGGTGTATTGCCCCAATTACCCTTCCAACCCTCTAAATTTACTAAATCACTAAATCTAATCAACAAAATTAAAATGTTATGCATTCAACTACAACTAAAAACTAGCTAATTGAAAGCAAGCATTGAACACTGATTTTAATTCAACTATGAACTATTTCAACCTTCACAATTACTTAAAACAGAATTAGGGGATACCATGTAACCAATCAGTTGTTAATGAACTAATAAAATCCTAATTGAATCATTACTATTATTATCCAAAACTAACATCAAGACTGAAACAATTTCGATGCAACTAATTTATTGAACTAACTAAACTACGTTTAACACTTAAACTAGCAAAACAAAATACAACCTATCAAAATTATGCTAAACTAAAGCAAGTTCAAATCAGTAAAATTAAATAAAACTATAACTAATCAGAGATTTATTCAAATTTTAAACAGAAGAAGAAGTATGGAGAAAGGACTTACAGCTAACTGGACACTCGACATGACTTCCATATTATGAATTCAAACGGCTTAGACATCAATTGAACTTTAACGATGACGAATCTCTAAAGGGAAAAACCTAAGGACCATCCAATGTCAACTTGAATGTATTTGGGGCATTTAGGGTTTTGGCCGGAAAATCTAAAAATTGATATTCGAAGCTTTCTGGCCATGTTTGAAGGGTGAGGCTAAGGGGGTTGGGTAGAGGAGGCCTGGGCGGTTCTGTGGTATAAATTTGGGACCGTTTGGCGTAACCGGCGTCATGGCCGGAAAATCTTCCGATGAAGATTCGAGGAGTTGGGTTGGGTTTTGAACGGAGCTGTTTGTAGATTTGAGATGAGGGAGAAGAGAGGATCACGGGGTGTTAATTTGGGGTGGTTTGGAGGTGGTAACGTTCACCGGCGGTAGGGTTCCGGCGAAAGCAGTGGTGAGGGAGGCGGAGATGGATATGTACGAGGATGATATCAAAATGTTTTTAGGGTTTCATTAATTTTAATTGAGTTTTATCAAAAATCTTAGAACCAATATTGACCGTTGGATTTAGGAGATGAGTGGTTCAGATCAAACGACGCCAAACGGCATCGTTTTGTTGACTAGAGGGCAGGCCGGGTTTGGGCTAGGACTGGGCAAGGATATTGGGCTGGTTTGGTGTGGGTTTGTTTGAAATTAGCCCAATTTTATTAAGATCATCTTCTTTTTAATTTTTTTCCTTTTGTTTTTTCTTTTATTTTGTATTTATTTTTTATTTTTTGTATTTTTTTATTTTTATATAAATACAAAATTAAAGACTTAATATGTTTCAAAGTAATTAACTCCTAAAATTGCTTAAACTATTTTGTGACGAATTCACAATTAAAATAATTAAAATGCAAAAGTGAAATATTTTGTTATTTAAATGCAAAGTGAACTATTTTGTTATTTCTTTGTATTTGAATAATTTTAACTACTAAATGACACTAAAATATGAAATTAAACCTGCATGCTAATGCATATTTTTTTGTATTTTCATATGAATTAAAATGCATAAATAAAATGCAACAATTACCAGAAAATACCACAAAATTCACAAAAAATTATTAAATACTAAAGAAATTTTTTTGTTTGAAATTTTGAGAATTATTGCTTAGGGCAAAAATCACGTGCTCACAACTTCCCCTCTTTGCCCGAAAACACGAAGAGTTTTCGTACAAAGACAAGTGAGCGGAAATGAGCGATTTTTGCCCATTCGCATATTCCGTGTGAAGCATTTTGAAAATCGTCTGACTGAACCTTGCTTCAAAGGTTGCCTACATATCCTGGGCTGAACAGGAATCAGGTCAGTGTAGTTCGGGAAGGTTTGGTAGCTGGGACTACCAGGAGCTGTGATTTCAATGTTGTTGCTGCTGTTATTGCTCGCTGACCTCCTTATTACACCGTGGTAAAACAAAAGAAGCTATCCTAAGCTATGATCTATGAATTACAAAAGATCCTATCTATGTCTTCAAACTTGCTCTTGTGTTGCCTTGAACTTGTAATCTTGTATTCTCCCGATGGGATTCTTGTTGTTGCCTTAGCGATGTTTTGCCATTCCTCTTGATGATGCTTGATTGCTGTGATTTGAAATATGTGTCCATTTTTCAGGTGCGCTCCTGGTTGCTGACGCTTGAAAAGTATTCCCTTGTTCTCCAGGTGGGCTCCTGACTGCGATGCTTGAAAAGTATTCTCTTGTTCTCCAGGTGGGCTCCTGCTTGCGATGCTTGAAAAGTATTCCCTCGTTCTTCAGGTGGGCGCCTGATTTCAACAAAATAGACAAACAAAGAAGATTTTCTGCCCCAGTTTGATGACTGGGCACATCATGTAATCAAATATTAAAATTAAAAGCTAAAATTTTAATTGTACTTCCCTTATTTTCCAGGTGGGCGCCTGACTGCTGAACTTGAAACGTATTCCTTTGTTCTCCAGGTGGGCTCCTGATTGCTGAATTTGAAAGGTATTCCCTTGTTCTCCAGGTGGGCTCCTGATTGCAACAAAAATAGACAAACAAAGAAACTTTTTGTCCTAGTTTGGTAGCTGGGTACAACATTTTATCAGATATTAAAAGAATTGAAAGCTAAAAATTTGAATTGTACTTCCCTTGTTCTCCAGGTGGGCGCCTGACTGCTAAAACTTGAAATATATTCCCTTGTTTTCCAGGTGAGCTCTTGATTGCTGAACTTGAAAAGTATTCCCTTGTTCTCCAGGTGGGCTCCTGATTGCGACAAAACAGACAAAACAAAGAAAATTTTCTGTCCCGGTTTGATGATTGGGTGCATTATGTTACCAAATATTAAAACTTGAAAGATAAAATTTGCATTATACTTCCCTTGTTCTCCAGGTGGGTGCCTGACTGCTGCGCTTGAAAAGTATTCCCATGTTCTTCAGGAGGGCTCCTGATTGCGGAACTTGAAATGTATTTCCTTGTTCTCCAGGTGGGCTCCTGATTGCGATGCTTGAAAAGTATTCCCTTTTTCTCCAGGTGGGCTCCTGCTTACGATGCTTGAAAAGTATTCTCTTGTTCTCCAGGTGGGCTCCTGCTTGCGATGCTTGAAAAGTATTCCCTCGTTCTCCAGGTGGGCGTCTGATTTCAACAAAATAGACAAACAAAGAAGATTTTCTACCCCAGTTTGATGACTGGGCATATCATGTTATCAAATATTAAAATTAAAAGCTAAAATTTGAATTGTACTTCCCTTGTTTTCCAGGTGGGCGCCTGGCTGCTGAACTTGAAACGTATTCCTTTGTTCTCCAGGTGGGCTCCTGATTGCTGAATTTGAAAGGTATTCCCTTGTTCTCCAGGTGGGCTCCGATTGCAACAAAAATAGACAAACAAAGAAACTTTTTGTCCCAGTTTGGTAGCTGGGTACAACATGTTATTAGATATTAAAAAAATTGAAAGCTAAAAATTTGAATTGTACTTCCCTTGTTCTCCAGGTGAGCGCCTAACTGCTAAAACTTGAAATGTATTCCCTTGTTCTCCAGGTGGGCTCCTGATTGCTGAACTTGAAAAGTATTCCCTTGTTCTCCAGGTGGGCTCCTGATTGCTGAACTTGAAAAGTATTCCCTTGTTCTCCAGGTGGGCTCCTGATTGCGACAAAACAGACAAAACAAAGAAAATTTTCTGCCCCGGTCTGATGATTGGGCGCATTATGTTACCAAATATTAAAACTTGAAAGATAAAATTTGCATTATATTGTCACGACCCGGATTTATCCCACCATCGGGCTTCGTGATGGCGCCTACTAACGGAGCTAGGCCAGCCAAACATTCTACATTCTCTATCAACATCACCAATAAAATATACTGTCAACAATTAATAAATGCGGAAGACTTTTAAGTTTCATAAGATAATATAAGAATGCGAAATTTCAAAAACACATCACTATCCCAAAACCTGGTGTCAGTAGCTCACGGACTACTATAGAATACTACAACCAATCTGAATGAATAAAAATACGTAAGTCTGTTTCGGAACAATGAAAACAAACTGAAATAAAGGAAAGGGACTTCGGCCTGCGAACGCCAGCTAGGCTACCTCGAAGAGTCCCCGGGCTGATGATAACTCCTGGAATAAATATCCTATTGCCGCTGTCCGAAATCTGCTCCTAGATCTGTGCACAAAAAAAATGCACAGAGTGTAGTATCAGCACAACCGACCCCATGTTCTGGTAAGTGCCTGGCCTAACCCCGGCGAAGTAGTGACGAGGCTAGACAGGA
>MU714831.1:5105-30418 GCA_026770625.1 Nicotiana glauca
TAAACAGAGTCAAACCCTTCCTCGATTCGGGATTCAAAAACGGTGACTTGGGAAACCATAAATCTCCCAAGTGGCGACTCTGATTTCTTAAATAAAAAAACGAATCCCGTCTCGATCGTCCTTAAATTGGAAAAACTCCTTTCTTTACTATATCTCTTCCCGAGGTGTAGTAAAGGCCGATACTTAAGTCTTCGGTAAAAAGGAGGTGTGACAGTTCCAGAAACCTATATTGATGCCAAATCTGGCGAACCTTTTCTTCCGGGAATGCAGCTTTTGGACCTAGTTCAATGACTTGTCGACTCAAATATTCATCATGAGGATAGTTTGGTACCTACCCAGCTGGCACATAACCCTGTGTGTAGCATACGGCTAAATACTCCAAAAACCCATTAATAAAAGAAAGCACACTCCGGTCGACATATAAATGACTTCAGTGACCAGGAGCCAACCTAACGCCCACCCAATTTTGTTTGTAGTCAAGGAGCCTAATGTGCAAACCATTCTTCTGGAACTTCTGGAAACTCATGACCATTTACCCAGTTTTCATGCTCCTCAATGCAGTTGAGAGCAGTAAAAGCATAGCTCATGTATCTCGAACGACGGCAAAGATGTTCTTCCATCTAAATTTTTAAAAACAAGTTGCAACATTCAAGAAACTTTCCCCCAGCTCGACAAACAGTTAAAGCTCGGTAAATTTCTGCTAGGACCATTGGTATAATAGTGCCATTAGCCTTTTTGATCATGAAGTCAGCCACTTCTACGAGCCCCAACTCTATATGTACATCACTCCTAGGGTAGATTAGGGTGCCTAAGAATTCCACTACAAAGGCCAGTCCCCGGCGTGCTTCCCATTTGCATTTATTCCCCTGATGAGATAAACCGGTATCCAGAGCCTCAAAACCGTGGAGATCTCCATAATGGCGGTGTAGGAAGTAGAATATGAAAACTCATTTAGCCAAATTTCTATCTTTGACTACCCCGGCTAATACTCAGAAGGTCCAGAAACTTGTGAGGAGTTACAACTCTTAGGGCCACTGGGTATCGGCTCCTGAGATTCCCATTAAGGCCAGCAAAGCCTGCTATCTCCTCAAGTGTAGGGATTAACTCAAAATCAGAGAAATGGAACACATTGTGTGCCGCGTCCTAAAACGGTATCAAACCTTCAATTATATCTAACTGTCATGCCCTAACCTCGGGAGGCACCACCGGCGCTCAATCGAGTGAACCCAACTGAACAAGCCTTATCAAACACTTCTTACCCAACTCAATGCAATTAAGGGATCCTATTCCGTTTAATTAGACAATAAAAGGGGTTGTACATTCAACATGGATAGCTTATTTTACAACGCAACCTGAACCGTTGTTAGGCTTCCAAGACTCTATATAGTTATAGCTTGGAAGAAAGCAAGAGTATAAGGTTATGACATGGTTCATTGACCTATCCAATACCCATACATAACCCACACAAACACGATCCTCTAAGGATACAAAAGACAATGATACAACGGCAGCAACAAGGCCCCGACTATACCTCAAAATGGATATCTATAACAAAAGGTGTCCAACATAACCCCTTGAAAGAGGAAAGAGGCTCACCAAGATTTTGAGAAAAGGATGCTCCGCTACACACGATCGGCACTATCTGCTATGGAGCCACCTACATTCATTTAAAAATGTAGCACCCTCGGTAAAAGGGACGTTAGTACCATGGAATAATGCTGGTATGTATAACTAAACACTATCCTGTTAGTAAGAACAACCATACAAGAGTAAAGAGGAAATAAAAAAGACAGCAAAGTTTCAAATATGCACCATGTCGACAATATAAGGAGGTTCACATGATTTTCACATAGTTCTTGAAATTTTAGATTGGAGCATCCCACACTATTGCATAACTGTCCATATTACCACCGCTTTCGTGAGCGAAGTCCGATCACGGCCCGATCGGCTAAGCCGTCTCCCTGAGACGTTACCATTATTTCATTCACACTTTTCAGTTTCAATCATCAAGACATTACAACCATGTGTGTATATATCATTGCATCCGATCACGGCCCGATCGGCTAAGCCATCTCCTCGAGACGTTACTATTTTTCGTTATTCATCTCACACCAATCTTTGGTTACACATGTATTAGTTTACCGGCACTTGGGGCCACAATTTCCACATTCCACAACTCAAGTTTCACATTGTTCCCATTTTCAACATTTACCTTGCCACTTAATGTTATATGCATATACCAAAGCAATTTAAGTCATAAGCATAAAGGGGAATTCATCAAGTTTGGCATATTACACCCAAAGTAACATTGCCATGACAGTTAGGCATTTAGCACATAAATAATGTTCTCCACACATCTTCCATTTAAAAGAATAATACATTAAACACATAAAGAAGTATTTACCACATACATTTTCACAACATCAATTTACTTAATGTGACAAGCACTGTATCAATTTCGTTTCGAACTTACAACACTTGCACGGGCACCATGGAAGCTCAATTTCAAAGAGGAGGGGGTTTTAGCCATACATACCTCAATAAAGCTTTTCCCTAATTCTTATAAAATTTCGGGACTCTTAGCACTTCAATCTATTGTATAATAATTATAATTCAACCAAGAATTAGAGACGAGATTAAGATTCTAGCTCGTTTGAGCATACTATCAAACATAAAAGGTGCATTATGATCTTAGGTCCCTTTTTGAAAGAAATTTCTTCTATGTTATACCCCAATTGTTGTCTCATTAGTTCTCATCCTCCCCATACCCCATTATCTCTTGTTCATGCAAGATTACTAGCCCTTCTACATATATACCCGCTTGCTAATTACCTATTTTAGTAGAAACTTTGGAATTATTCTTAAGGGTACAGTTCTTACCTCTTAGGATGAAAACCTAGTAGCTTCAATTGCCAATCTTTAAGGATTCGGGGCAAGGATTGAGAGAGGACTTGAAGAAGATATTCCCTCTCACTCTAGAACTCAACTCCTCCTCTCACTCTATATGTCGTGAAATAACAGGAAAATGGTCTAATGAGGTGTTTTTAATAGGGTGGGGTCGGGTTTTTAAAAATTATAAAATAGTAGCCCGACTCAGATCTGCGATCGCAAAGTTGACATGCGGCCCGTACAATGGACCGCAAAAATACTTCCCAAAACTTGAACATATTGTCTGGGTATGTGGTAGAAATGCGGTCCGATACCCATTCTGCAGTCGCATAATGCACCGCAAAACTGCCCCTTACAATATCTCAAGGGAATTATGAGATGACTTTGCGGCCCGCATATTGATTATGCGATCGCCTAATTGGCCGCATAGTTGACCTCAAATTGACCAACACACTGCTTCACTTTGCAGTGACTATGCGGTCCTAACCTTATTTGGCACTACGAGCTTTCTGGTTTAGAGTAAAAATCTTTCACGGGCCTCACATTCTCCCCCACTTAGGATCATTGGTCCTCGAATGACGGTCAAGGTTCACTCATTAGCAATTTCTTATGAAATCCCAGTTTCTCACAATCACTTTAATAGCTTTGAATTTAGCTAACTCCTTAAATTACTAAAAATTTTGCCAGAGTTTACTTTGTATCTAGGCCTATCCACCTGTCAGAGAGCCCCAGAAACATATCCTAACAGCATATACATATTCCATAGACACAACAAAACCTTTACAATACTAACCATGGCCGCATAGGCAATCATATAACAAAGTGAAACATAACAGTTTTACATAGATCAAATCAAGGATACAGAGTTCATAGGGAGCAAATGGTACAAACAAATGTGGGTACTTCCTCATTTCTTCCTCGGCTTCCCACATGGCTTCCTCAACCTGCTAGTTTTGCCATAACACTTTTACTAAAGCAATCTCCATATAATCCTCAATTTCCGGACCGACCTGTCAAGAATGGCAACTAGAACTTCTTCGTAGGACAGTTCTTCATTGACCTCAACAGTTTCAACTGGCATGATAGTGGATGGATCTATCACTACCTTCTTCAACATAGACACATGAAAAACTGGGTGTACCAATGACATCTCGGGTGGCAACTCAAGCTTGTATGCCACCTGACCAATCCACTGGATGATCCTGTACGGTCCGACATAACTTGGGCTCAATTTTTCTTTCTTCCCAAATCGCATGATACCCTTCATAGGGGAAACCTTCATGAATACCCAATCATCTTCTTTGAATTCCAAGTCATTACGATGGATGTTCGAATAAGACTTTTGGTGACTCCGAGCAGTTTTCAACCTCTCCTTAATAATTTTAACCTTGTCCATGGCCTAGTGCACAAAGTCTGGCCCTATCAATTCAGCTTCTCCAACCTCGAACCACCCAATGGGAGATGTATATCTTCTACTATACAATGCCTCAAATGGTGTCATCTGAATACTAACGTGGAAGTTGTTGTTATAAGCAAACACTCAAAGAGTGGCAAATGATCATCCTAGCTACCTTTGAAATCGAGAGTACAAGCACGCAACATATCCTCAAGCATCTGAATAGTCCACTCTGCTCGTCAGTTTGGGGGTGAAAAGTTGTGCTAAGATTTTCCTGCGTGCCCAAACCTTGCTATAATTTCTTCCAAAAGTTGGCTGTAAACTGAGCCCCTCAATCAGAAATGATTGAGACTGGAGCACCATGAAACTTGAATATTTCCTTGGTATGCAACTGGGCATACTGTTACGCTGTGTCGGTAGATATGATTGGCAAGAAGTGCGCTGATTTTGTGAGTAGATCAACAACCGCCCAAATTGAGTCAAACTTGCGCAAAGTGCACGGCAACCCTACCACAAAATCCATATTAATCATCTCCCATTTCCATATTGGACTTTCTATGCTTTGAGCCAGTCCTTCGGGTCTTTGATGTTAGGTCTTCACTTGCTGACAGTTCGGACATCTAGCCACAAAGTCCAACATATCCCTTTTCATGTTGTTCCACCAATAAACTTCCTTAAGATCATGATACATTTTTGTAGAACCTGGGTGCACTGAATACCTGGTAGTGTGAGCTTCTACCGTGATCCTTCCCCGAAGACCGTCAATATCTGAAACACATAGACGACCTTGGCACCGTTAGGTACCATAGTCCATGCCAAGGAAAAAGTTATGGTCTTGTGTTTATGGATCCCCTCTTTCAGCTGTGCTAATAATGGATCGTTGAATTGCTTTTCTTTCACCTCTACCACAAGTGACGATTCAGACCTATTCTTCACAACTACCCCTCCATCATTAGAGTCCGCAAGGCGAATTACCAAACTGGACAATTGATGAACCTCCCGGGCCAATGGCCTCTGATCTGCCCTCAAATAAGCCAAATTTCTCAGAGATTTTTGACTAAGAGCATCTGCCACAACATTTGCCTTTCTCGGGTGATAGAGAATATCAATGTCATAATCCTTGAGTAACTCTAGCCATCTTCTCTACCTCAGATCCAACTCCTTCTGCTTGAAAATATATTGAAAACTCTTGTGGTCCGTGAAAACATCCACATGAACCCCATATAGATAATGTTGCCAAATATTTCGTGCAAACACCGCTGCCGCAAGCTCTAAGTCATGAGTTGGATAGTTCTTTTCATGATTCTTAAGCTGCCTAGAAGCGTAGGCTATTACCTTGCCATGCTACATTAACATGCACCCGAGCCCGATCCTGGAAGCATCACAATATACCACAAATCCCTCTGTACCCTCCGACAGGGTTAGTACCGGTGTTGTAGTCAATCTTGAGTTCAATTCTTGGAAGCTCTTCTCACAAGCGTATGGCCACTGGAACTTAACTACTTTCTGGGTCAATTTAGTAAATGGAGAGTCAAGAGAAGAAAACCCCTCCACGAATCTTCTATAGTACCCGGCTAAACCCAAGAAACTGCGAATCTCTGTTGGAGTAGTAGGTCTAGGAAAATTTTTTACTACCGCAATCGTTTGAGAATCAATCATAATTCCTTCCCTGGAGACAACATGACCCAAGAATGTGACTGATTCAAGCAAAAATTCACATTTCGAAAACTTTGCAAACAGTTGATGTTGCTCAAGAGTCTGCAGAACTGCCCTAAGATGGTTAGCATGATCTTCTAAACTTCGGGAATATACGAGAATATTGTCAATGAATACTATCAAAAAGGAGTCTAGAAAAGGCTTGAAGATTGATAAGATCCATGAAAGTTGCCGGGGCATTTGTTAGCCCAAAAGACATGACCAGGAATTCAAAGTGCCCGTACCAAGTTCTGAAAGCTGTTTTTGGAATATCCTGCTCCCTTATCTTCAATTGGTAATACCTGGACCGTAAGTCGATCTTTGAAAAACACATAGCACCTTGCAATTGGTGAATCAAGTCATCTATTCTGGGTAGAGGGTATTTATTTTTTATGGTGACTTTGTTAAGTTGACGTTAGTCAATACACATTCGCAATGTCCCATCTTTTTTCCTTACAGACAAAACTGGTGCGCCCCATGGTGACACACTCGGCCGGATGAAACCCTTTTCTAGCAAATCCTTCAATTCCTTTAGCTCTTTCAGTTCAAACGGTGCCATTCTGTAAGGTGAAATTGATATAAGCTGCGTGCCTGGCATCACATCAATCCTAAAGTCTATCTTCCTTTATGGAGGAATCCCAGGGAGCTCATCTGGAAAGACATCCGGAAATTCATTCACAACAGGTACGGACTTAAGGCTAGGTGCCTTGGCATCGGTGTCTGCAACATGGACTAAATGATAGATACACCCATTCCTGATCATCTTTGCGGCCATAAGGTGAGAAATAAATCGACCTTTAGACACTACATTTTCCCCTTTCCATTCCACCACTGGCTCATTAGGAAACTCAAGCCTCATAGCTCTAGTTCGACAGTCAAGCTTGGAAAAACATGAGTAAAGCCAATCCTTTCCCATTATTACTTCAAAATTAACCATCCCCAATTCAATAAGATCGGCCATGGTATCCCTACCACGTACCATGACAAAATAACTTCTATAAGCTCGAGTAGACAAAATTGACTCACCAACCGGAGAAGATATCGAGAATGCTTTATGAAGATCTTTTGGTTCTATCCCGAATTCCATAGCAACAAAAGGGGTAACATAGGACAGGGTGGAACCGAGGTCAATAAATGCATACACATCACGGGATTGGACAATCAGAATACCTGTAACAATATCTGGAGAAGCCTTTGCATTCTGGCGACCATTCGTAGCATAGAACTGGCTGGGACCTCCTAAACTTTGCGCACAACCCCTAGCTACACCTCACCCTACGGGTGCTGGGGTACCTCGAGCTAGAGAGGGGGATGAAGATAGCAACTGCTGGACTGGATGAAGGTGCTGAGCCCCTACCCGCTCCCTGGCGGGATGCATGATAATGCCTCTAAATGTGGCAACTCATCCCACATCCATAGCATACAGGTAACTCCTAGTAGCAAACCCCTAAGTGCATCTTCCCGTACTTGGGGCAAGGGGACCTTTGCTGCTGCTAGGATCTCTCTCCTAATCGACCGTACTGATGGGATCCTCTGTTGCCCTAACTAGGCTTGAAACATCTCCACTACTACTGCTGGTTAGGACCTGATGGTGGTGCACTAGCTGAAGACTATGCAACAGACTGGGACGGCCTCAATGTTCCTCCCTGAAAAGCTAATCTTCCCCCACTTAGTGTCTCACCCATGCTGCCTGCAGACCGGGTCTTTCTGTTACCCTCTCTCTCCATCATGTTCTTCAGTTTAAAGTTTTCTGTGGCCTGGGCAAACGCCACCATTTTCCCATAATTCATGTTAGAGTTCAATGCAGCTATAGAAGCCTCGTTAATAGTTAAAGGATTAAGACCCTGAATAAACTGGCGCACCCTAGCCTCGATTATGGGAAACATGTGAATAACATACTTGTACAAGCGGGCAAACTCCATATGGTACTCCCACACACTTCTGCTACCCTGTTTCAGATTTTGAAACTCCGTTGCATGGGCTTCCCTTATCTCAGCAGGCAGAAAATGATCTATAAAGGCATCCGCAAACTCACTCCACCTCGTCGGAGGGCTCCCCTCCTCGCGGGAATCTTCCCATAACTCAAACCGTGCATAGGCCACCCCTGTCAAATGATAGGCAGCCTCTGTCTCAGTTGCATGTATAACCCTGAGGGTCTTGTGCATCTCATCAATAAAATCTTGAGGGTTTCTTTTGAATTGGAACCCATAAACACTAGAGGGTCTAACTGCAGAAATCTATTTACTTTGGAACTGGTGGAATCCCCTTGTTGGCTAGATGAACCGGGTGCAACATTTAACCTCTAGGACTGGAAGGCCACTAGCTATGCTAGCATCTGAATAGCTCCCCTAAAATCCCCATCAGAGATACCAGAACCGGAAGCTGGGGCTATAGGCGGGACATGAGTATCAATGAGAGGGATAGAAATATCCTCCGTAGGTGTAGGAACTGTGGTAGTCTGCTCTGGAACAGGAGAACCACGCAGGGTGATAGCAGGGCGACTACCCTCACCTGCAGAATCAAACAATGATTCAGCAGCCACTCCTGAGGTGGCATTGGCTCCTTAGCCAATTTTCACTTTTTTCTTAGGTGCCAATTACTGAAAGATAGATCAATGCACTAGTTAGAGGGAGAAATAGTATCACAATTTCCGCACGATCTAGAATACCAAAGAAGGGTGTTATTCCTAATACCCAAGTGGCCTCCAACTTATAGATATGGTCGACTTCATACCGATAAGAAGGACTCTATTAGATACGGCTCTGAGACATTCCAGGACACTTTAAAACCTTAGGCTTTGATACCAAGTTTGTCACACCCCAACCTCTGGAGGCACGACCAGCGCTCAATCGAGTGAACCCAATTGAGCAAGCCTTATCAAACACTTCCTACCCAACTCAATGCGATAAAGGGATCTGATTCAATTTAATTAGACAATAAAAGGGGTTTTACATTCAACATGGATAGCTTATTTTACAACAAACCCTCAACTGTAGTTAGGCTCCCAAGATTTCATACAGTTATAGTTTAGAAGAAAGCAAGAGTACAAGGTTACGACATGGTTCATTGACCTATCCAATGCCCGTACATAACCCACACAAACGTCTATGGAGCCTCTAAGGACACAAAATACAATGATAACAATGCCGGCAACAAGGCCCCGGCTATACCTCATAATGGATATCTATAACAAAAGGTGTAAAACATAACCCTTTGAAGGAGGAATGGGGCACACCAAGATTTTGAGAAGAAGATGATCCGCTACATACGATCGACACTAGACGCTATGGATCCACCTACATTCATTTAAAAATGTAGCCCCCCCCCCCCAAAAGGGACTTTAGTACCATGGAATAGTACTTGTATGTATAACTGAACACCATCCTGTTAGAAAGAACAACCATACAAGAGTAAAGAGGAAATCATAAAGACAACAAAGTTTTAAATAAGCACCATGCCGACAATATAAGAAGGTTCACATGATTTTCACATAGTTTTTGAAATTTCAGATTGGAGCATCCCACACTATTGCATCATTATCTATATTAACACCGCTTCTGTGATAGAAGTCCAATCAAGGCCCGATTGGGTAAGCCGTCTCCCCGAGACATTACCAATATTTCATTCACACTTTCCAGTTTCAATCATCAATACATTACCACCATGTGTATATATATCATGGTGTCCGATCAGGACCCGATCTGTTAAGCCGTCTCCCCGAGGTGTTACCATTTTTTGTTATTCATCTCACAACAATCTTTGGTTACACATGAATTAGTTTAACGGCACTTGGGGCCACAATTTCCAAATTCCATAACTCACGTTTCACACTTTTCCCATTTTCAACATTTACCTTGCCACTTAAATTTATATGCATGTACCAAAGCAATTTAAGTCATAAGCATAGAGGGGAATTCATCAAGTTTGGCATATTAGTCCTAAAGTAACCTTGGCATGACAGTTAGGCATTTAGCACATAAATAATGTTCTCCACACATCTTCCATTTACAAGAATAACACATTAAACACATAAAGAAGTACTTACCACATACATTTTCACAACATCAATTCACTTAACATGAAAAGCACTACATCAACTACGTTTCGAACCTACAATATTTACACGGGCACCATGGAAGCTCAATTTATAAGAGGAGGGGATTTTAGCCATACATACCTCAATAAAGCTTTTCCCTAATTCTTATGAAATTCTGAGACTCTTAGCACTCCAATCTATTGTATAAGAATTACAATTGAACAAAGAATTAGAGATGCGATTAAGATTCTAGCTCGTTTGAGCATATTATCAAAAGTAAAAGGTTCATTATGATCTTAGTCCCCTTTTTCAAAGACATTTCTTCAATATTATACCCCAATTGTTGTCTCTTTAGTTCTCATCCTCCCCATACCCCATTACCTCTTGTGCATGCAAGATTACTAGATCTTATATCCATATACCCACTTGCTAATTACCTATTTTAACAGAAATTTTGGAATTATTCATGAGGGTACAGTTCTTACCTCTTAGGATGAAGACCTAGTAGGTTCAATTTAAAATCTTCAAAGATTTAGGGCAAGGATTGAGAGAGGACTCTTTGAAGATTACGCCCTCTCTCTAGAACTGAACTCCCCCTCTCACTCTATATGTCGTTAAATAACAGAAAAATGGTCTAATGGGGAGCTTTTAATGGGGTGGGGTCAGGTTTTTAAAAATTAGAAAATAGGAGCCTGACCCAGATCTGCGATCACATTTGTGATCTTAAAGTTGACATGTGTCTCGCATAATGGACCACAAAAATGCTTCCCAAAACCTGAACACATTTTCTGGGTATGCGACAAAAATGCGGTCTGCATACCCATTCTGCGGTCGCATAATGCACCGCAGAATTGCCCCTTATAAAATTCCAAGGAAAATATGCGACGACTTTGTAGCCCGCATATCGATTATGCGATCGCATAATTGGCTGCACAATTGACCTCAAATTGACTAACACACTGCTTCACTCTGCGGTGACTATGTGGTCCGCATAGCTATTATGCGATCGCATTTTCGACCGCAGAATCATACTTTTCCGAAAAATATTATTCCTTATCGTTTTACACATCTCTAATACATATTCCTAATTTGGCATTACGAGCTTTCGGGTTTAGAGTAAAAATCTTTCACGGGCCTCACACTAACCTTGGTTTAATCTTCAAAAGACTAGTGAGCCCGCCTAAAGATTTTATCCCAGCGCCTCTACTGACTTCCCCTAGGTCATTCCACCACACACGGAGCCCTATCGAGATTTCCTCTACAACTTTGAAAGGTACATTTTCAATAGAGCTCATCCTACACATTTATTTAAAGTGATCAGTTAAAAACCCATGATTTATTTTGACCCAAAAGGAAGATTATTATTATTACTTTTATGTTGCAAAATTGCACCTTACACACTTTTGCAAATACGGCCCTTCAGCACTTTAGGAAGGAAGAATTTAGGGATGTGTTTGCTAATTGGCCAAAAATTTAAAAAAAGATCATAGGTGGTTATTCTTGCAAAAATAACCTTCTGGTGCCTTATTAGGATATTTCTGTCTATTTAGACAAAAATGGCATCATCTAACTTTATTTATGACAAAAATGATAACATTTCATATTTTTGGGTTATTTGCAAAAATGGGGTTGGACCCCGATGAGAGTTACTTACGTATCTCACATTCTGTGAGAATCAAACCTGCGTAGCTCAGGCAGTTTTGTCACAACAAAAAAAAACATGAAATATTTTGAAACAGTTTTTCTTTCTTTTCTTTTTCTCTTTCTCTCCCTTTATTTTTCAAAATTTCGGTATAGTATGGAAACCAGATTTTCAAAGGTGGGTAATTATCTCTCTCATACCTCAATTTGATTTTTCCAACTTTTTTCCTTTATTCTAGAAGTCGGTCAATATATAATCCGAAGCAAATAAGTGTACTAGTAGCATGTAAAAATACATCAGGATGGTCTTTTTAATTTGGGTTACACCTATCCTTCACCAGCTTTGCAAACTTATCTGAACCTCGTTAACAAACTAGAATATGAATCTAACAGAAAAGAAGTTACAAAAGTGCACACTTCCCATATGATTTAGAAGACTCAGAGGGAAGATGGTTTCGTAAAAGTTTATATAGAGTCCAAACAATATCAAAGCGGTAAAAAGCGATATTTAGCACATTAGGCTCAAATATGTAAAAATCAGATAATAAGTAAAGCCAAATATAACCGTTATTCTAAGCTCAAGTTCTTGAACCCTGAACCAAAAGTTCTGGGTTCTTATCCCCAGCAAAGTCGCCACAGCTGTCACACCTCTTTCTTAACATGAAGGGGGATATAACGGAGTTTTTCTAATTAAAGTGACATTATTAAAAATGAGGTTATTTTAATTTATTTCAGAGTCGCCACTTGGGATATTTATTATAGTGTCCCAAGTTAGCTATTTATTTTAAATCCCAAATCAAGGAAATTGACTTTATTTAAAAGTCTGCGAGATTAGAAAAAATAGATAAGGAATTCTGTTAACCCGGGAGAATGTGTTAGGCATTCCTGGGTTGCGTGGTTCTAGCACGGTCTCTTAACTATTAATAATTGGCCTAATTATCTGATTAATTACATATTTAAAGCTTATTGTGAATTGTAACTTCATAATCGTTTTTAATTATTTTAAACTGATTTTTTAGTATTTATGGAATTATTTATTGAACAAATTACGATTTTCACTTGCCGTTTGGGAATACACCGCAAATTATTCTACATGAAATACACCCGTAATTTGCGATATATTTATTTTTATTAAAGTTCAAAGTTGTTACGGTCGGGTTACATGAAATGAACACCCGAAGCTGGAAAATTAGGTATCGTAACCCTGTCAACGGGACCGTACCCATAATCATGATGGTTTATTAATCACGCCTAAAGCATGCTATGATTGTTCATGATTAATTTGATTACTATGTTTAGGATTACGTATGAAATTTTAAGTGAAATAGAATTTACTTGAGGGAATAAGATGTATAAATCCTTTAAAGTTGTTCTTCCCGGTCCGTTGCTTACCAAGGCCCAATGAAACTTATACTAATGCAACTTAGAAAATTCAAGTTAGTCTTACAAACCATTCTTTAGAAAAACTAACCCGCCCAACAAATATTTTGCTAAAATGGCCGCATTCAATGCAATTGTTTAGGTTGCTGATTGCATGATGGTCTATTACTAACACCACAGACTTGAGTCAAAGCTCTTCAAAGCTCACTATGAGAAACATCAACTTGGAATTCAAACTACAGATCCAATCCTCCCCATGGCTACATGCTAGTTGTCAAAATATAGCCACTTTACACTAATAGCCAAACCCATGCTTATGCTCTTCTATCCAATTTCTTTTTATTCTCACTGGTACTGACCAATTATTGAGGATGTTTCTCAAAAATCAGAAAAAAATCCAATTAACCAAATAAAATTAACTCACACTACATAAGGTCAAGGTTCAATTAACAATTATAGGAGTTAATATCATTCTCAAGAAATTTGAATTCAAATAACGCAACCAAATCCTACTTAGTTAACCCATTAAGACATGATTCCAGAATTAGAAATTAGCAGCGGGAGGAATTCAAACTGATTTGATGATTAAACATTTGGAATCTAAAAATCAGATAGAAAGGGACAAGCTAAAATATCATTCATGATTCAGTAAAAATAAAGAAGGCGTATGGACATACCTATTAGCTAAAAATAATAGTAGATAATAAAATATAGTCCTGTAATTATTTGATGTAACTGCAGCAAGAAGTGAACAACAAAAAATAAAGCAATTCCTCGGATAAAAAAGCTTTGAAAACCCAGAATAATGGACGGTAGTTCTGCAATTGTAAAAATCATGGTTTCATCCTAATTTTCATTTTTTCTTTGCTTTTTTTTTTTTTTGAGTTCTTTTACTTCATGTCTATAAATTGAGATTTTAATTCTAGATGGCTAAGGTTTTTGGGTAATGAAAGGGAAAATGGAGTTCGTTCAGAAATGAGGGTGTTAGGGGGGTCAGCCAGGTTTTCTAAATAAGGGGGAATTGGTTCTGTTGTGAATGAAGAGTGAAGAAAGAAGGAGGGGAGGGGTGTACGGCGGCTGGGTTTTGATTCTATGAAGGGATTCTCTGTGTGTGGTTTGGAGAAATGAAGAAGAAGAAGAAGGTCGGAGAGGGCTACGCTGTTAGAGTAGAAAAATAGGGGAGGGTCTACATTAGGTCATTTTAATTTGAGTAGGGTCTGTTATAATGAAGAGGGATCCGGTCGGGTAGGTGGGTTGGGTAACAGTTGGTTTGTGGTTTGGGCCATACAAAAAGGTTTTGGGCCTAGATTTGGCCATAAACCAAATTCCTCTCTCATTTCCATTTTTTCTTTGTTTATCCTTTTCTTTTCTTTAGTTTTAAAAATCCTAATTTAATTAATTAAGTCCTAAATTAAGTTAATCTATAAAGCCAGACTAGTTTTTGTCTCCTAAATTTGTTCAGTACCTTCAGTGACCCAAATTAGGGATTTTCTATCTTTTGTTTTTCGCTCATGGTTTGAATGTTTTTCTTTCTTTTTGTGGATTGTGGTGGAAACATATCTGTATCAATGATAACTATTATTTTTCTCTTGTTCAATGTTAACCTGTCGTTGATAGTTTAAGTATGTTTGCTTGATTACTGATAATTAAAACATGATTGCATTTGCAGTTGCCCCAGCTTAAATGAGTACGTATAAAAATCAGGGACTCACACTTTTTATGCAACTTTTCGATGATGCCAAAAGGGGAAAGAGATGTTGTGCTTTACATATTTGAATATGTGATATTTATAACTGTAACGACCCGACCGGTCGTTTTGAGCCGTAGCACGTCGTTCAGCAGTCTGAGGCCATGAGCAGCTTCATTTCAGGTGTTATGACTTGCACGCGTGGTTGGAATGAATTTTGGGAAGTTCGGAGTTAATTTGAGAAGAGAATTCTCATTTCGGAAGCTTAAAGTTGAAAGAATGAACTAGGATTTGATTTTTGATTAAACAAGCTCGAAATCGGGATCTAAAGGTTCCAGCAGATTCGTATGATGATTTCAGACTTGGGCGTGTGCCCGGTCTGGGTTTTTAATAACCCTGGAGCGTTTTGGCGCCTATTGTGGAAGTTAGCATTTTGGAAGAAATTTCTTAAGTTTGGCTTGAAGTGCATTTTAGCGTTATCGATGTCCGTTTGGGATTCTGAGACTAGGAGTTGCTCTGTATGGTGATTCTGGAGTTGGGAGCGCGATCGAAAGTGATTTCGTAGGTCGGTAAGTCATTTTGAAGCCGTTTGGCTAAAGATAGAAATTTGAAGGTTTTTAAGAAGTTTGACCGGAAGTGGACTTTTTGATATCAGGGTCGGAATCTGATTATGGAAGTTGGAGTAGGTCTGCAATGTCAAATATGACTTGTGTTCAAAATTTGAGGTCAATCGGACATGATTTGATAAGTTTAAACATCGGAAGTAGAAGTTGGAAAGTTCAAAGTTCATAAAGCTTGGATTGGAGGTCGATTGATGATTTTAGCGTTGTTTGATGTGATTTGAGGCCTTGAGCATGTCCATAATATGTTTTGGGATAGGTTGGTAGGTTTGGTTGAGGTCCCGGGGGCCTCGGGTGGATTCCGGATGGTTAAAGGATCAAAACTGGATTTTAAGAAAAACTGAAGCAGTTGATATCTGTTATTTCCACTTCTGAGGATATGGGACCGTAGAAGGGGCCACTACAGAAGCGAAGAAGAAGCCACAGAAGGGAAGAAGAAGCTGCAGAAGCGGACGAGGGCGAGGGCAGCCAGGATCGCAGAAGCGGCCCTTGATCCGCTGATGCTAAACCGCGGAAGCGGTAGGCTGACCGAAGAAGCCGAAGGCCTGGAGTGAATGGGAGCCGCAGAAGCGGCAAGCGGTCCGCAGAAGAGGGACCGCGGAAGCGGACAGGGTTCCGCTAAAGCGAAAATGCTGGGAAGTAGGCATGTTTTAAAATCGTGATTAGGAGTTCATTTCTCTCATTTTTCATGGCTTTGGTGATTTTTGGGAGGATTAAAGAGAGGATCTTCATCAACAATGTTAAGATAAGTTATTTCTACCTATTATGAGTTAAATACATTAATTATGTATGGATTTTAGTATGAAAATGTGTAGAAAATTGAGGGTTAGAGGAAGACCTAGAAATATTGTGTTCTTGGAATTTGACCACGATTTTGAGTATGGAATTAAGAGGAAATTATATATTTGAGTTCCTAAGGTCATGGGAAAACTTTATCTTTTAGAAATTTCGGACTCCGGGCACGTGGGCCCGAGGGCATTTTTGTCAACTTTTCGTTCGGGGTTAGAAATTGTTATAAATTGGGTTGTAAAGTATAATCGAGCATATATTAATGGATTTGTATGATCGTTGGCTAGTTTTGGAGCATTGTTCGTTGGTGCAAGTCTTCGGAAGAATGTAGAATGCCGGTTGTGGATCTTTAGAGCGATGTGAGTCTCCTTTCTAATCTTGTGAGGGGGAAATTACCCCTTAGGTGAGTTAATTGGTTATGTTCTCCTATTTGTGGGGGGCTACGTAAGCACGAGGTGATGAGAGTCCGTACGTAGATACTATTATGATATTGTCCGGGTAGTCTAGGACCCAAAAGCATGCTATACTTGGGATATTTGCAATCTTATTGACATTTGAATTGTAAAAATCAAATTGAACTAGGAAAGAATTTCAAAAAGGATTAAACTTTATTTTCTTAAATTGATAAAAGAGGATTTGGTTTTTATTTGATAAAATGTTTCCCAAAAATTCTTAATTTGACTGGTTGAGCATGTATTCGTATGTGTACCTGCGTCGCACGGATGATTCGCGAGTAGGGTATTTGTCCACTTTATGTTGACTGCGTTGCATGGATGATTCGCGAGCAGGGTATTTGTTTACTTTATGTTGACCGCATCGCATTGATTATCCGCGAGTGGGGAAGATAGATGTATCTGTTGGTTTGAGCCGTTCGACCCTCGGCAGTGCACATTTTACATTTCTGTTGGATCGGGCCATCGCCTCGGCATGATATGCGCATGTTTATGTTACTTACTTGAAGTACTTGATGTAGTTATTGCCTTTTTGGATTGACATTAGTTACTGAAGATAAAAGAAATGAAATCCTAAAAATCCTTTGCTAATTATTAAAGGTGTTTACCTGTTTTACATCTTTGTGAACTAGAGCATGCTATATAAATCCATGAATTTCTCACGTTTTAGTATATTATTATTGGACCATTAGTAAGTGTCAAAGTTGACCATCTCGTCTCTACCCCTTTGGGGTTAGGCGAGATACTCATTGAGACAACGTTGTTTTTGTACTCATACTACACTTGCTGTGTATTTGCAACTCCAGTGGCTTACTGGGCATAGCAGCACGGAGGATTCTGAAACTAGGTGTGCTGAATCATTCGAGACGGCCGCAGCTAGAGTAGTCCCTTCCAGTGTACTGTATTTACTTTTCGTCCATTGTATTTCGGACGGATGTAGTATTTTATTTTTCTTATCAGTAGATGCTCATGCACTTGTGACATCGGGTTCTGAGATGGTTCGAAGTATTGTATTAATTGGTTAACTTTTAAATTTGATTTGAAACTATATTCTTTAAAATTTCTAAATAATGAAGGAAAAATCCTGGGTTTCAAAAGTTTTAAAACGAGATATAATTTAGTATTTGAGTTGGCTGGCCTAACAGCGAAGTTCGGCCCTACCACGACCCTTAGTGGATTTTGGGTCGTGACAATATGGTATTAGAGCACTAGGTTCCCGTCGGTCTTACGAGTCATGAACAAGTCTTGTAGAGTCTCGTGGATCGGTATAGAGACGTCTGTACTTATCCTCGGGAGGCTACAGGGCTGTTAGGAGTACTTCCCTTCTTGATTTCCTTATCGTTCAGTTCAATTCCTTTGAGGCTTATGCCTTTGATTCCTTCCTACTCAATCTTACGCGTCGCAAGCACTTGTTATAAATCGAGCATTTGAAGGATTGTAATGGCACTACCAATGTGGTGCGAGATGATTTTCCTGGTATAGTTGATTGGACTATTATAGTCATATTATGGATGGTTATTCTATTGTTTCATTTCAATAACAGGACTTCTAGGAGCCTTGAGGCTAGGCACAAGTTGCCATAATGCTTATGAGCGATTATTCTGCAGTGTTGTTGGGATGGTAGGATGTTTGCCCATGTGTCGGGGTAGCGAATGAATTTAAGGGAGGTTTACTCATTGTGTAATCAAGGGATTCAGTATTTTATTTCCAGTAGGGGGAAAGGCTGACGGACTAAGAATGGTCAGATGTGGGCTGGTGAAAGTAATGAGACTTGGTATTTGCAGGCGTTGTGGAGCTTTTCTTCTATGATGGGGTGTCGTGGTTCTGATTGAATGTACTAGGTGTCGATGTTATAATCTGCTGCAATTCACCTTTATGGCAAGATGTTGTGAAATAGTATTGGAGATTTAGCTGTCAGATATCACTTGGTGCGGTGGTTTAATATCGAATCAGAATTTCCTAACATTGGCGGATCGATAAAGATGACCTTTGGAAAGGTTTAAAGTTAGAAGCAATGGTAGATTCAAGTGCCACGAAGATAGATTTTATTTAAGGCAACAATTGAGAAGCAAAGTATGAGGAAAGACATGTGGGAAGTGGCAGGCGGTGTTTAAAATTTCTAGAAGGCCAAGTATGAGAAGCAAGGTCGAGTGACCGATTAAGGAGATGAGTTCCACCAAAGTGGGAGAGTGGCGGGTGTTGCATATGGGCTTGGTAGTAGGATGACTACGCGCCTTAAGGAGAGTTGGATCTAATTGGGGATTTTAATGATTGGTGATTGAAGTCTGCAGGTGTGACTCGAAGTATGGGCTATTATGCGGCAGAAGATTGATATGGAGGAAAGGAGCTGCTTAAAATGGAGGAGGGTGCAGCATAGCTCTAAATTTGGGAAAGTGTTGCCGCACATTTAATTGATGTCCGCGAGGAGCGAATGGACTGGTGCAGCTAGAGAGTGAGCTTGGACTCAGGATTTGGTTGTTGATGTCATAGTGATTGTATCCCGTGCAGTAGCATTTGGAAGGTGTCGGGAAGTGATTTCCACTGGCGGGTTATTTCCTGGGAGCAGATTAGCGGTCGCGTGGTTGGCAAATCTTCTGCAAAGAATTATATTGGTTAACCAGCAAAGAGATCGGTCATGCGAAGGTGGATGATGATTCAGAATATGAAAGACGGGGATTTACAGAAAGATTCCGAGAATTGCGGCGGATGATTGCGTAAGGTTATGCCAACAAGAGATAAAGGATTCTGGTGAGTTCCAGAGTTGTGTAATAGTGGCTTCAAGCTAAGTGGGAGAGTCCCACCGCCTATGATTGGGTCGCATGGTTAACTACTTGCGAGGTTTCTATTTATCTGCATATCGATAGGTTGTTTCAGCTACGGGGAAAGACCATAAGTGGTAATTTGAGCGAATGAATTGTTGGAGACATGATATGGTTGACCTTGTTGGCTCATGTTCGGACTTGGAAAAAGGTTCAGGATTTATGCCTTATATAGATGCAGGTTTCAGAGGAAGTGATTTCGCCGGGTGCTTCTCCGAGAGAGTATTCATGTGTTATAAAATTTGTGGAGTGAATTATATTCGGGACCAAGTCAGAGCGAGTGGCTCTCAACAATGGTCCTAGTGAATTCAGAAGTTAAAGTGTGGTGCGCAATGATTTCGAGCCTATGGGTACATATAAGGATCAAGCTTTGTAGCAGCTTATGAGAAGGTGCCCAGAATGCTCTATTATATTTTGACTTATGGTGTAGCATTTGAGTGATATGAAAGAGTTTGTAGGAATTGAGACAGCTTGGTCTCGTGATTCAAGGTCACTCTGGGTGAGTGTAGATGGAGTATGTTATGTGTTGAATGGAGTTAGTATTATTTCCAAGGCAATCAAAGATAAATTGGAAGGAGGTAGATTGGTTAGCCATAGTTGAATTCTACATGTTAGGGTCAGTGATTTGTTCATTCAGCGTGATCAAGTTATGTGTATTATTTGTGGCGGTACGTGTGAGGCTTGTCGGTCGCCGTAATTGATGTTATTCATAAGCATTCTTCTGTAATAGCCCGTTAAGTGGAAGCGGATTTTGGAAGAAAAATTATTGCTTGGACAACTACTTGCAGATTTGCATATTCTACGGTTATGGGAATTTACCTGGGTGATGCTATGATTCTCCTGAAGTGAGTTAAGTGCAAGGTTCTTATATGATGAAATGTGAGAATATTAATGAATTGAAAGTTATGAAAAAAAAATTGTGTCCTATCGAATATTGGCATGTTGGTTGCGGTGAGAGGTATAGAAATGTGAAGTGAGGATCAAGGTTGCAGTTTGGTGCTGGTAAGGATGTCACGGGCTCGGATGGACAAGGAAGGGGTTGAATGATTAATGTAAATTAGTATTTTATTCAGCGTCGCCTGAGATCGATGTTTTGTGGAAAAGCTTTGCATCCTGGTTAAGGATTCTTGATCGCTTTTCAGCGTTAGAGCGTCTAGTGGTAGATGTGCGGACCGTTATTTATTTCGAAAGATTTTGGGAGCGTGTCCCATGGGATGATTGTATAAGTGTGACGTGTAGTCACTTGATTGGCTAAGGATTTAAACCAATTTTGAGGATTGTGGTAATATTATTAATTTGAGAATTTAGGCCCGGAGGGCACTTTGTTATTGGGTTATGAGTTAAGAAGGTTGCTCTGGTTATGATGGTTGTTCTTGCATGTTATGAGGCAAAAGGAAGTTACTACAGACCTTTGAAAGGTTATTATCCAAGTTGGTGCGATCAGAAATCGGCATGAGATTAGTGGATTGATTTATATGTGAACAGGGCTTTATATCAGGCCAGTTGTGTTCGTTTCAGCGAGCGTTCCTTATGGAGGAACAGTCGGGGTGTCATTTTGTCATCAGCTATTCCAGGTAATGATGTATTGCACCATATGAGTTGTGAGATGGCTTGGAAAATTCTTATGTGTTGAGGTTCCATATGGCGATGATGTTATGGGAGCAGAATGGCTCTTGAGATTCAGATCTTGCATCGCACCTCATTCATGCCCAAGTTTTTTGGATTATAGCATTATATGTCTCCCCAGGGAATGGTATTATACACTTAATGTGTTTTTGACTGATATCCGATATTTTGTGGTAATGAGCAATTTAGCTCGGTGTACATCTCCTTATGTGAGTCCTATGTGTGGATCGGGTGGCACGTCGCCATGGGTATGTTATCTGGATCAGGTTGCACGCCGCAACAGTGTGATGTTCAGTACAGTTCACCATATTTGCCTTTATGTGCTCTGTTTTCCATTTTTTCGAGGGGAACTCGTATTAGCTGTGATCCCGCTTCGCATGTTTGATTCGCAAGCGGGGTGTCTGTTCAGTATGTTTTTCACGTCGCATGTATGATTCGCGAGCGTGGTAATTGAACTTCCTTTTCAGAGTTCGTTTTCCTTTTGTATCGCATCCTAATTGGTAGCCTATTGGCACATTGTGACATGATATGGGACTTTTGATCATGTCCGGGAGGGCTTATTGCCTGCGCAATTCGTACTGGGTGAGACGAGATTATGGGATTTAGGATCGGTGCAATCTAATTATATGAAGTATATTAAGGAGCAAAGATCATTAATTGGTCCAGAATGTTGTGATGTTTCTTATCAGAAGTGTAGACTCAATGATTGGTTGACTCAGCAGTTGATTATGAATTTCGGCACATCTCATCCGTCGTGGCGGTATTGTAATAGTTAGAGAGACTTGCTTATGTCATGAGGTGCAATGGGAGCATCTGACTCATTGAATGTTGGCAAAGTTGATCAAAAAATATTATCGTGGTCTGTTAAGTGTTGCAAAGAAAGAATTCAGCAAGGTTATGCAGTCATGTTGGGTACAGCATGTGGTGAATGATTTGGTGATCTTATGTTGAAATCAGGCCTGGCATAGAATTCTGGATATTGGATTTGGGCTCTAAGGCTTAAATGCCTGAATAAAAGGGGAATATCTTCAGAATTTATCGAGCTAATGTGCTCAGCGAAGTTGTGGTAGCACGGGAGGGTGCATGAGGTGCTAAATAGTGATTTCAGGCTACTTATGTATAGTTCTCAGCACGTTCGAGGACGAACGTATGTTTAAGTGGGAGAGAATGTAATGAACCCATAGTCATTTTGAGACCTAGCACGTCGTTCAGCAGTCTGAGGCCATAAGTAGCTTCATTTCAGGTGTTATGACTTTCACGCGTGGTCGGAATTGAATTTCGAGAAGTTTGGAGTTAATTTTGGAAGAGAATTCTCATTTCGGAAGCTTAAAGTTGAAAGAGTGAACTAGGATTGGATTTTTGAGTAAACGAGCTCGGAATCGGGATGTGAAGGTTCCAGCAGGTTCGTATGATGATTTCAGACTTGGGCGTGTGCCCGGTTTGGGTTTTTAATAACCCGGGAGCGTTTTGGCACCTATTGTGGAAGTTAGCATTTTGGAAGAAATTTCTTAAGTTTGTCTTGAAGTGCATTTCAGTGTTATCGATGTCCGTTTGGGATTTTGAGACTAGGAGTAGCTCCGTATGGTGATTCTGGAGTTGGAAGCGCGATCGGAAGTGAATTCGGAGGTCTGTAAGACATTTTGAAGCCGTTTGGCTAAAGATAGAAATTTGAAGGTTTTTGAGAAGTTTGACCGAAAGTGGACTTTTTGATATCGGGGTCGAAATCTGATTCTGGAAGTTGGAGTAGGTCCGTAATGCCAAATATGAGTTGTGTTCAAAATTTGAGGTCAATCGGACATGATTTGATAAGTTTAAACATCGGAAGTAGAAGTTGGAAAGTTCAAAGTTCATAAAGCTTGGATTGGAGATCGATTGATGATTTTAGCGTTGTTTGATGTGATTTGAGGCCTCGAGCAAGTTCGTAATGTATTTTGGGATCGGTTGTTTGGTGGTTGAGGTCCCGGGGGCCTCGGGTGGATTCCGGGTGGTTAACGGATCAAAATTAGATTTTAAGAAAAATTGAAGCAGCTGGTATCTGGTATTTCCGCTTCTGCGGATATGGGACCGCAGAAACGGCCCCGCAGAAGCGAAGAAGAAGCAGCAGAAGCGGACGAGGACGAGGGCAACCAGGACCGCAGAAGCGGCCCTTGATCTGCTGATGCAGAATCACAGAAGCGGTTGGCTAACCGCAGAAGTTGAAGGCCTGGAGTGGATGGGAGCCGCAGAAGCGACAAGCGGTCCGCAGAAGCGGAACTGCGGAAGCGGACAGGGTTCCACTGAAGCAAAATGCTGTGCAGTAGGCTTGTTTTAAAATCGTGATTGGGAGTTCATTTCTCTCATTTTTCATGGCTTTGGCGATTTTTGGGAGGATTCAAGAAAGGATCTTCATCAACAATGTTAAGGTAAGTTATTTCTACCTATTATGAGTTAAATACATTAATTATGTATGGATTTTAGTATGAAAATGGGTAGAAAATTGAGGGTTAGAGGAAGACCTAGAAATATTGTGTTCTTGGAATTTGACCACGATTTTGAGTATGGAATTAAGAGGAAATTATATATTTGAGTTCCTAAGGTCATGGGCAAACTTTATCTTCGAGAAATTTCGGATTCCTGGCACGTGGGCCCTAGGGCATTTTTGTCAACTTTTTCGTTCGGGGTTAGGAATTGTTATAAATTGGGTTGTAAAGTATAATTGAGCATACATTAATGGATTTGTATGATCGTTGGATAGTTTTGGAGCATTGCGCGTTGCTGCAAGTCTTGAGAAGAATGTAGAATGCCGGTTGTGGATCTTCGGAGCGAGGTGAGTCTCCTTTCTAATCTTGTGAGGGGGAAATTACCCCTTAGGTGAGATAATTGGTTATGTGCTCCTATTTGTGGGGGTTACGTACGCACAAGGTGACGAGAGTCCGTGCGTAGCTACTGTTATGCTATTGTCCGGGTAGTCTAGTGTCACGACCCGGATTTTCCACCATCGGGAGTCGTGATAGCACCTACTGTTGGAGCTAGGCAAGCCAAACATTTAAACCTTTTTGGATAACAACACAACATCAATAACAATAATAAACCTTTAAATAAATGCGGAAGTCCATTATAACATAAATAACTGAAAACCCAGAATGCGGAAGCTTAACATTTCACTATCCAAGTCAGGAGTCGCTATCTCACGGACAACTAATGAATGCTACAAACAAGTCAGAATAGAAAAATACATCGTGTCTGTCTCGGTACAATGAAAACAAACAAAAAATATGGAAAGGGACTCCGGACTGCGAACGCCAGCTAGGCTACCTCGTAGTCCCTGGACTGGAGTCAGCTCCCACTCAACGTGCTACTGCTGTGGTCCAAAAGCTGCTCCGGTATAGTGATCTGTGCAAAAATCACAGAAGTGTAGCGTCAGCACAACCGACCCCATGTGCTGGTAAGTGCCTGGCCTAACCCCGGCGAAGTAGTGACGAGGCTAGACAGGACTACCAAATCAACCTGTGCAGTTTAATATATATATATTCAATAAAAGGAAAGAATACCGAAATTAAACAGTTAAAAAGGGAGGGAAACATGCTATGGGGGAGTACAATCCAGATACAAAGTCAACAACTTAAGAAAGGAACAGGGCAATAACAATATTTAACAACAGCAGGAAAATCAACAGTTGCACGGCATCAACCTTCGTGCTTTTACTCTCAATCTCACCAAAAGCAATCAAATAAAATGCACGGCATCATCCTTCGTGCTTTTCCTCACATAACTCTCATTTCAAGGCACGGAATGACCCTTCGTGCAATTATAGTCAAATCAGAGCACAAAATGTCCCTCGTGCATAAATAATCATAACATGGCACGGAATGATCCTTCGTGCAAATATAATCAAAACATAGCACGGAATGACCCTTCGTGCAAATATAATCAAACATGGCACGGAATGACCCTTCGTGCATTATCACTCTTCCTCACCCAAACAGCAATCACAACCAAACGGGCGAGGGAATAAACAATAATAAGAATATGTCCAAGCAAGAGAAAGCACAGTTAAACAACTAAATCCCGGCAAGGGAGCAATAACAACAAATTTCACATCCCGGCAAGGGAAATAATCAATATACTCAAAACATCCCAGCAATGGATTAATCACATCTCTTTCCGTTTCTTTCATTTCTTACTCAATAGTATTTTTATCGTTCGAGCCAACACTCCAAAGAATTCACAATTCATAGCTAATCCTCATACTCTTCACATCATATATAATTCATCAATTAGCATGGAAGAGTCCCAAAATATCA